>JAXQQM020062284.1:0-52627 GCA_034641835.2 Pinus albicaulis
ACCGCTTTCTAAGGACTGGCGGTATTTTTGTTTTTGTAGCGATTCCACTCATCGCTTGTCGCGTGGCACTTGTACGGTTGGAAAACCGCTACCCCATCGCGCGTTATCGTTCGGCACAAGACATGCAGCGATATGCATATCATCCATCTGATCCAGAGCCCTCCATCCAACAATGATAGGTCCATGAAACTGTGCACGCGATAACCCATAGCCGTCGTACCCCTGGCCCACAGCCCATCGCCCTCCGACGTGTTTTCCACTGTCGATCTCCACCAATATCGGATGGTCCGGATTTGACTGTCTCGCCATCGCCCGGTCCCGCCACGTCACCTCCACGTGTCTTCGTCGTACATTCGCCTCTCCCCCATTATATATATGCTTTCCAAGGTCAAATGTTCATTATTTTACGTTAAATCTGCTGCGCTCCACCCACGTCCACCAGACCACGTTCTGCTGTCATATTGCATTTTCCACCATGTTTTTGCACCTTTCCACCATCTCATCCTTCTGCACGGCTATTCTCGTCACATTGCGTCCACCACCTCCGTGCATAAGTTTTATTAACAGGTTTTCATGTTTTGCAGGGTTACCAACAGTAAATGGCCGCCATGATTCAGGGTTTCTATCACAGTGACAGAAAACACAGGAAAAGACCGTGTGCAGAGGCAGAAATCATGAAGAAAACCCGAGGAGGTCTTACGACAGGACTTGCATTAAAAGAACAGGGTTTGTCCCTGTAAAAATGTCCCGGCGCCATTAACACACAGATTTCATAGTCAGAGATTTAAGTTAAGCAGCAGAGAGCTTAAGGCAAGCAAATGAAGATATATAAGCCTTATGTTCATAGATTTACAGGAAAAGTACCAGATTGAAGACCCAGGGATCACGCAGAAGGTACAGCACGCAGAAATCAATGCATATCAGGGTTTCTACAGTAGCAGAATGTTTTTCCTCCATAAAGGACAAAGCGCCCATGCAGTTTTTATTCTACACCGTGCTCCTGAAGAAATTTCCACCCTGACAACAGTCTGAGGCTACCAGAGCATTTGTTTCATAAATACGGCAGACCGCTCAGTCATTTATTTATCATTTTTTTATTCACCAAAAGTACCACAGAGTCATGCAGATCAAAGTACATCAAGAGACATATCGAAGTAAATAGAGGCCTGATGAAGGCCACTCTTCCATCCAAAGAGTGACAGGAATTGAATGCTCAGAATTTAAACAGAATGGGCTTTGGCCCTCTTTCGTTTCAGAAGTTTTAATGCTGCATTTAGTTTTCACCTACCTCCTCAGCCCATCTTTCTGCTATAAAATTTCATGAAGAAACATTTTAAAGGTTATTGATGAGATATCATAGAACTACAAGCTTTTTCTGTGAGAGATGGTTCTGTGTAAAGTTGTAAGATAGGCTGAAGAAAGATGTATTCAGGCTGAATGTTCAAGCTGTGGGAAAATTTGTACATGACTGGTGTTGTTTTTTAATATGACAAGCACATTTCTTTGGATCCTGGTCTAAAGCAGCTGGTGATGTTTTTCTAATCTCTGCGTTTATTTCATTTCATTACACTTCTTCTGGCTTGCATCAGAAATATGGCATAGGATTTTCCCTTGTTAGGCACCCTATGTTTCTGCTCTCCTTGCCTTTATGTTTTCTACTAAATGTGTTATCTAAGGATTGATTTCAATTAATTTAACCAGTGTAGTGGTCTGATATATTGCTACCTGATGTATGAATTAATGGAATCTATATTTAGATGTTCTTGTTTATATTTAATTAAATGAGTTGAGAACACTGGGGGGTTTAGAACTCGGTCTCTGCCTCACTAGGATCTTTCCATTTCAATTTAACTTTCCAAGTTCCCTCAAGTTTCCTTTGATTATGTCCAAGCAGGTCTAGAGTTAAATGACCTCTGACCTGATCTATAGACAGAATTGGGTGGTTTTCCTCTCTTCATTTTCAATTCTTAATGTTCCATGCCACACAATCATTTTAGGATCCAATGCTTTAGATGACTAGCCCAACTGAAAGCTTGCACATTGAACAGTGAGTAAACCCTTTCCTGACTCCATTGCCCAATGGCCTTGATGTTCTCTGAGTTATCAACTTTAACCTAAAATCCTCTCTGCTCATTGCCTTGTCTTATAGTGAACCCTTCATTCCTGATTCCTAACAACCAAACAAACAATCAAACAAACAAACCCTGTGCCTATAACTAGCCTAAAATCTTAAACCTTGAGCTTCAAATTTATATACCTTTGACATATCATAGAGAGATCCCTCTCTAGACCCAGGAGGGCTAGATCCTAAGGTCTGAAAGTGGTTTTATGTTGTCTCATCTTTTGGTATTTCCAACCTTGCCAAAACATGGGAACCCCAACATAATGGTGACTCCGCTGGGGAATAATCTGAATACCATCCATCTTATTACATTATAAGAACTTCAGAAACCTAAAATCTCTGGTTAGGTTGGCAGTAGAGCACTCCTATTCACACATATACCATTTGTTGTGTTTTCCCATACTCTTGGACAGAGTCTGGAAAGGGCCAGGTAGCCTCCAGATCTCACACTCTTTCAGAGGTGACATATCTGGTAAATGCCCTCCGAGTCAATATCTGGTTAGATTTTGCTGTGTTTGGAAGATATCCTTGAAAGGGGACATCTCATAAGCACTGTGGTGGACAGTGTACCCTCTAAAAACATCCTAAACCTTCCACCTGGCGACTCCATAATTCCTAAACGATTTAAAGACTCCACTGGTGATCAGTAGGCCTGCTGATTATCTTGGTTTCACACAAGACTCCACTGGGAGACCGGCCTCCATAACAACATCAACCACAATAGAAGTAACAAGTAGGGTTAAGCTGCTCAGTTAGAAAACAACATTCTGGCTTCAAGAACCATTCAGACAAGAGCTTACCCTAACCCAGACCCACCTGAAATAGTTGACAACCCTGAGAGCATCCTCAAGGGAGCTCCTACATCTAAAATACCAACTATTTCCAGCGACATCTATAGAGCTAACTCCGCACCAGAAGATCTTACAGCTCTATCACACTTTCACCTTGACCTAGACCTATCCAATATATTACCTAGAACTAGGTCATTCAGTGTCCTAGACCAGCCAGAACTTGAGCTCCCTGGTTCACCACCTCAAAGTGGTAAGCACCTTGGGATTAGACAGACCCCTCCATCTACACCACCTGATATTCACTTCATTCAAAACTTGGGGCTCAGTCACCCTAGATCTTCTCATCAGTCTTCTGCTGGTCATAATATCCCCATCATCCATATACCTGCTACCCAAGTCAATCCTTTACCTCATCAAAACATCATTATGGAAGCCTGGTATGCACCTTTGGTTTTACCTCAGCCTCTAGTTCCCTTACCCAATGATTATCAATCAAAGATCCCACACTTCACTGCAAAAGAGTCTACCACAGCACAATATCATGTAGATAGGATGGAAGATTCTTTTGACTACATGGAGATAGATGATGATACAGTCAAAATGAGAATCTTTGCCCAGAGCTTAGGGGGAGATGTGAAGAAATGGTTTAAGGGCCTACCTCCAGGTAGCATAAATGACCTCCTAGCTCTATATCAGACCTTCATAAACAAATGGGAAGTTAAGGCCAACCCTCGCCAACTCCTAGCAGAATATATTAGCCTTAAAAGAAACGTAGGGGAGAGTGTCCATGATTACACGACGAGATTTAACATCATTTACAATGCTCTCCCTCCACATATGAATCCTCCCCAAGGTATGGCCCTAGCTAAATATCCTGAAGGCTTTGATGTTGACATGGCCTATCAGCTTAGGGATAAAGAATACAACACATTGGAGGACATGCAAAAAGGAGCAGTGAATATAGAGGCAAATCTGATTGAGAAAAGAGCGAGATTAAGAGCTGAGAGGAGGGTAACATACAGAGATGACATTGTAGCTTCCACATCTGACCCCAATTATGACCGTCTATCTAAAAACGTGGAAGAGCTACAACAAATGGTAAAAAAAATGGTTGTCACAGTTAGTAACCAAAACAGAAATCAAAACCATAACCAGAACCAGAACTTTAGAAGAAACAATGCCACTCCCAACAGACAAAGAGAATCAGATCAGCAAGTTATTCCCCCATTCCAAGAGAATTTTCTTGATAAAGACGAGGGAATCACAGAAGAGTCTGAGGGAAACACAATAAACATGTTCGGAACGGAAGATTCAATCCATAACTGTTACTCAGAAGAAGATCAGCCCACACCCTCTGGTTGGGATGAGTAATGGTTAGAAACTGAAAATTACAGGTTAGGATTTGAAAATGCCATGATGCAAGTCAGAAAACAATATGAACTTAGAAGCAAAAAGAGGCAAGAAACTTCCAAACCAAAAGCTTCTGAGGTCACCATCAAGAAAATACCTGAGAAAACTTCTAAAGCAACTGCTGAAAGTAACAAATCAACAACTGGGAGTTCTGGAAAGAACAAAGAAAAAGACAACCAAAACACTGATACACAAGGTAAACCAGTTAGCAGCACTAGCACTGCAGTTAGTGCTCCTGATAAAACTATCACAAACATTGTACATAACGAGAATCAACACACTAATTCAGCCACTAAAGCAGTGGCTAACAAAACAGAGTTGAACATTACAAAGAGTCAGTCCACTTTAAATTTAGAGAGTGAGATTGCAAAAATTAAAATCTCTGTCCCACTCTCTGAGCTGGCCACTCAGGATGTATATAAAGGCCAAATTTTGAAAGCATTAAATTTAGGTGAGAACAGTGACACTGTAAATTTGAGTGATGATCAACCTGCCCTTCTGTTTGGTCCAAAGATAGAAGGAAAGTTTCAGGAAGGGGTAGTGCCCCCTTTTTATATCAGTCTTAATGTCCATGATAAGATTCTCCACAATGCAATGCATGATTCTGGGGCATCACACAACCTGATGCCTAAAGTAGTGATGGAAAGATTAGGCCTAGAGATAACCCGTCCCTATAAAGACCTATATTCATTTGACTCTAGTAGAGTAAAGTGTCTTGGCCTGATCAAAGATTTATGTGTGAGCCTTACCCAGATTCCAGCAAAATGTATGGTCATGGATGTTGTCGTAGCAGATGTGCCACCTAAGTATGGCATGTTATTATCGAGATCATGGGGAGCCAAGCTGCAGGGAAGTATGCAGATGGATGGGGCTTATGCCACAATCCCAATCTTTGGCCAACTTAGAATATTGTACAGGGAAGCACAAATGAAATTCCTAGTTATTAGCCCTGAAAAGCCTGAAAATTCTCCTCTATACTCTATACATACAGACCTGAATTCCTTTATCTTCTGCAATGATGAATCTTTGGAGGGACCAGGATCTGAAAACGTAGATACAAGCAAAGGTACACATGATGAAACAGAGCCAATGGACTTTAACATAATGGCTACCCTAGACTCAGAGGAGGAAGACGTAGAAAAATTTGAACAGTGCACTGAAACAACAATGCAAAGTAAACCAGAAACAGAATGCGATCAGCCAACTAGTCACCTCTCTGACTTCCACACCCATAACAAAAAACTAAACAGCCCACAGCCTAGTGCAGACCCTATAATTCAAAATAATGGCGAACCCGGCTGTAGGGAAAGAAATGATAACAAAAACGAGAGTGAAACCCTGTGGGAAATGAGTTTCGATGGGTCCTGCACCAGAAGAACGGCCGGAGCTGGGGTTCGGCTACGTAACACAGAAAGCGACTACGTGGAGAGCCATGCCTGCAATCTACATTTCAAATGTACCAATAATATTTTAGAGTACGAGGCTCTTATCCTGGGTTTAAATCTATTGAAGAAAATAGGAGCCCGTAGAATAGCCGTGCAGGGAGATTCTGAATTGGTTATAAAACAGGTGAACGGCGAATACACAGCCAAACACCCTAGGTTGAGAGCATATAGGAACGATGCTATGGACATATTGAAAACATTTTTTGAATATGAATTAGCGTTTGTTCCTATAAATCAGAACGCCATTGCAAATGGATTAGCTTGCCTAGCCAGTTCATACCCTGAGACTCCGAGCGACCAACAAATCATCATTCAAACCAAATTCAGACCCGCAGTGCCGGATAACGAAAAATACTGGCAGGTTTTCAAGGGAGATAAAGAAATTGAAGATTTTTTGATGGGCAGGAACGAGTTTGAGATTTCCGATTCAGACTCTATGTCTAGTGATAGCTGCCTAAGTGAGGAACCCTCGGACGAGGAAGAAAATACACCCCACGATGTGGAAATAAATGCTTTAAATGAAGAAACTGGAAATTCAACCACGGAGTGTGAAAACGCAGACAGCGATGAAGTAGAGGTGTTGCAGGCCAAAGATAAGGACATACCTCGAGGTCTGGCGCCGTTAGAAGACCTTTTTGACTTCGATGATGTGGCAAAAAATCCCACCATTGAACACGCGGACTCTGACGTAGAAGAATGCAACATAGGCACAAAAGATAATCCCAAAATGATTAAATTGGCTAAATCCTTACCCGCGAACATGAAAAAGAAATGCATTAAACTTTTTAAGGAATTTATTGACATGTTTTCTTGGGGCTACGAAGACTTCAAGGCTTATGACACGAACATCATACAGCATAAAATACCTTTAAAAGAAAATCAGAAACCCTTCAGGCAGAAACTTCATATGATAAACCTGAAACAATTTCCTGCAGTGGAAAAAGAGATTAAAAAGATGTATGAGGCAGGCATAATAGTTCCCCTAAGGTTCTATGATTGGGTTTCGAACTTAGTGGCTGTGAGAAAGAAAACTGGGGAGATTAGATTATGTATTGACTTCAGGAATCTTAATAGAGCCTCACTCAAAGACAACTACCCTTTGCCAAAAATGGAACATATTCTTCAGAGGGTGGTAGGCTCTAAAAGGATCTCCCTGCTAGACGGTTTCTCAGGTTACAATCAAGTCCTAGTAATCCCAAAAGACCAACTCAAAACAACCTTTACCACTCCATGGGGCACCTTAATGTATGTAAAAATTCCTTTCGGACTGATGAACGCTGGTGCAACCTTCCAAAGAGCAATGGATATAGCTTTTTTGGATGAGATAGGACACTTCATTGTTATTTACTTGGATGACATAACTGTCTACTCTAAGGCTGAAGAAGAACACCTAAAACATCTGAGGAAAGTATTTGAAAAATGTAGAAGGTTTGGTCTATCATTGAATCCCAAAAAGACTATATTTGGGTTGCAAGAAGGAAATATTCTTGGCCATGTTATATCAGAAAATGGAATCAAGATAGACCCACAAAGAGTTGAGGGAATACTACAGATCACACACCCAAGAAACATCAAAGAATTACAGTACTTCATTGGGAAGATTAACTTCTTTAGGAGGTTTATTCCCAACCTAGCTGAACACCTTAAGGATATGACTAGCATGCTGAAGAAAGGTGTGGGAGTTAAGAGGACTGTTGGAGCTAAACAATCTTTTGAATCAGTAAAACTTGCACTCACCCAAGCTCCTGTTCTGATCAGCCCAGATTTCTCTAAAGATTTCCTGATCTTTTCATTTGCCTCTGAGCATACAGTGGCTGCAGTCTTGCTGCAGAAAAACACAAAGGGAATGGAAAAACTAATTTCCTTTTTTAGCAAAGCACTAAGGGATGCACCCTTGAAAAACAACATAATGGAAAAACAAGCCTATGCCTTAATCAAGGGCTTAAAGGACTTCAGGGTGTACATATTTCATTCTCACACCATAGCTTATGTGCCCAACATCATAGTCAAAGATATACTGTCCCAAGACCCAGATGGGAAGAGGGGCAAATGGATTGCTATGATTTTAGAATATGACCTTGAGATTAAACCCACCAAACTGATTAAAGGTCAGGGCTTAGCTCGACTAATGGCTGAATCAAACTTACAAGCCCTAGACATTAACATGGTAAATACATTGGATGAGCAACAATAATTTCCTGATCCCACTGTTGAGGAAAAGTTTCAGAGTTCTCCTTGGTATTCTAAAATTCTGTATGTGCTTACACACCTCAATGCCCCTCCTGAACTATCAAAGACCAAGGCTAGATTCTTAAAGATGAAAGCCAGGAGCTATTGCATAATGAATAACTGCTTATACTGGGAGAATCCAAACGACCTATTACTTAAATGTTTGCCTGAAAATTAGGCAGAGAGGATTAAACAAGAATTCCATGCAGGAGAGTGTGGAGGCCACCTAAGCTGGAAAGCCACTGCAAACAAAATACTCAGAGCTGGCTACTATTGGCCTACACTCTTCAATGATGTCCATAAGATGATAATTTCCTGCCACAAATGCCAGATTTTTGAAGGCAAAAGAAAACTCCTCCCCTTACCTCTACAACCCATCACTGTTGAAGGTCCCTTTCTGCAATGGGGCCTAGATTTCATAGGGGAAATTCACCCTGCTTCTTCTGCACAACACAAATGGATCCTAACAGCCACAGACTATTTCACTAAGTGGATAGAGGCCATACCTACTAGAAATGCCACAGATTCAGTCATCATTAGTTTCCTAGAAGGTCATATCCTCTCTCGGTTTGGCTGCCCAAGGAAAATAATCACTGATAATGTTGTTGCTTTCGGATCCAAGAAAATGGTTGATTTTTGTCACAGGTATCAAATAGCGCTCGGTCATTCAACTACCTATTACCCTCAAGGTAATGGATTAGTTGAATCATCAAACAAGAGCCTGGTGATCATCATCAAAAAGCTACTGGAAGAAAACAAAAATTCATGGCATAACAAGTTAGTACATGCTTTGTGGGCTGATAGGCTTACAACAAAGAAATCTATTGGCATGTCACCTTATTAGCTTGTCTATGGAACAGAAGCAGTTTTTCCTACCAGCCTTGGGGTACCAGTGATTAATTTGGTCCAAGAGATTCAAACTGAAGAAGACAGTATGGTGAGAAGGATAAACCAAACAATTCATCTCCAGCAAACAAGGGAAGAGGTTTACAACAGAGCAGTGAAATTTCAGGAGAATATAAAGAAATTGTTTGACAAAGGAACCAAAGCTGTTGATTTCAAAATTGGGGATAAAGTTCTGAAGTGGGACTCAAGAAGGGAGGATAAAGGAAAGCACGGCAAGTTTGACAGTCTGTGGCAAGGTCCATACATCACCCAGGCCATTGTGGGCCCAAATGCCTTCTTCCTATAGGAATTAGATGGTACAGAGTTATTTGGCGGTCCTGTCAATGGCAGGATGCTCAAACACTACTTCTGCTGATTCCTAATTTCCAGTTTTCCATTTTCATTGTACATACCATTGCAGTTTTTTGTTTTCAATAAAAAAGAGAAAATGTTTCAAAAAACAGAGAGAAAGGAGAGGTTCAGACATGCTCAAAACATGAACCTCTGAAGTGCAAAAGATTGGCTCTAACATGATCAAAACCGGAGCCAAAAGAAGCAAAGTAGCTGGTCCTAACATGCTCAAAATCTGGGCCAGCAAAGAAAAAAGAAGAATCAGCTCTAACATGCCCAAAACCAGAGCTAAAATGAAGAAATAAGTGACTCTAACATGCTCAAAACTTGAGTCACAAAGAGAAGAAGGATACTTCAAGTTTCAGATTTCAAGCCTTCACAGTTTTGTTTTCAGTTTTCTGCAATTTTCTGTCCAAGTGCAACTATCTTTATGCCTTGGACCCACAGCAAGTCAGACAGTCTAATACTGGCTTGACTGTTTTTAAATTTCTATTTTAGAATGTAGAGAATAAATCTGTTGGACAGTTTAATCCCAGCAGATATTAGATTAGGTAGAGAAACATATGAGACCAACCATCTGATCTAGTATCATGGAGCAATAAGGGTAGAGTTAGAATAGGTTTATTTTCTGTTTGTAAAAAATAAAATGATGTAAAGGGTCTGCTAGCTCAAATGCACCCTAGAAGAAGAAAAAATGATAGGATTGTAGTGTGGGTAGGTAGATTTATTGGGAAAATTTTTCTGCTAAATTGATGTCTTCACAATTGTGGCAGCTGATCTAAAGAAATCAAGGTGGTTTAAGCAGCAGGAAACTGGCCTACTCCAAAGATCTACTGTATGAATTCTTGACTCCTTCAAGAAGAAGTCATCCCCATGTGGAGCCATTATTAGCCCCCTATAAATTTTTGACAAAGCAAAGTAGGGGGCTAAATTGTTTTGGAGCCTTCAAGGAATGCATCTCCCCTGAAGACACATCATCCTTGAAGTCTCCTGTGCCTTTGCCTTTGATAAATTCTCCTCTGCTGGCTCCTTTTATAAGGTCTCATTGATTACATAATTTTGGCTCCAAAAAGGCCTTATTTATCCCCTTGTAGCTCTGCATTTTTCCCCCATTTTATCCCTTTTTCCCTTTTCCCAAGTTCCCTTTCCATCCCAAAATTCCCCCTTTTTTGTACCCCCAAATCCCTCCCCTCATCCTCCAAAACCATCCTAAAATCCCCTTTAAACCTTCCAAATACACTTTGTTTGGTTTAATTCCCCTTCATCCCCCTATCGTTACCCATTTTGGCTTTTAATTTCGTTGAAATGGGCCAGAAATCATGTTTTCTATGTAATTGAGCCTCAGCCCCTTTCGACCTAGTCCCCTGTACACTTCCCCCCATAGAACCTAGCGCTATGACCGAGCGCTAGCCCCGAAGGCGCTTGTCGCATTTGTTCATCAGGCGCGTTTACAGCCGTTGATCTTCACAGAATGGACGGCGATCGCCGCCCCCTGCAGCCTCCTTCGTTCTTCCCGTTCACCGCCCAATCGAAGATCCATCGTTCATTTAAATTGCGATCAACGGTCCGTAATCCCCCGTCTCAGTGGTCCCCGCAGCGCACTATTTCAAAACCACCTGGTTTTTATCGCACTGCCTTCGGGCGAGGGGCGGTATTTTCTAATCGCGAAGCGATTCCATACAACTTCCGACGCATGGCATCGGTACGGCTGGAAAACCACCCTCCCATCATGCATTAAATTTCGTCCGTGGACACGCAGCGATATGCATATCAGTCGTCCGATCCAGATCCCTCCATCCAACGGTGATCGATCCATGAAGTTGTGCACGCGATAGCCCATAGCTGTCGTACCCCTAGCCCACCGTCCATCGCCCCAACATGTTTTCCACTGTCGATCTCCGCCAAGATCGGACGGCTCCGATTCGTCTACATGTTCCACCGTTCACTGGCCCCGTATCTCCACGTCACCCTCTCCACGTGTGTCCATAATATATTCGCCCCCGCCATATATATTTGTTCCAAGGTCGATTTTTCGTAGGTTTTATTTAAAATTTTGCTGCACTCCACCCATGTCCACCCGAATTTGTTCCATTGTCATACTACATTACCCACTATAGTCTCGCGCTATTCCGACATCTCATCCTTCTGCACGGCTATTCTTGTCCCACTACGTCCACCACCTCCGTGCATAGGTTTTCGTAACAGGTTTTCGTGTTTTACAGGGTTACCAACAGTAAATGGCCGCCATGATTCAGGTTTTCTGTCACAGTGACAGAAAACACAGGAAAAGACCATGTGCAGAGGCAGAAATCATGAAGAAAACCCGAGGAGGTCTTACGACAGGACTTGCATTAAAAGACCAGGGTTTTACTCTGTGAAAATGTCCCGGCACCATTAACACACAGATTTCATAGTCAGAGATTTAAATTAAGCAGCAGAGAGCTTAAGGCATGCAAATGAAGATATATAAGCCTTATGTTCAGAGATTTAGAGGCAAAGTACCAGATTGAAGACCCAGGGATCACGCAAAAGGTACAGCACGCAGAAATCAATGCATATCAGGGTTTCTACAGTAGCAGAATGTTTTTTCTCCATAAAGGACGAAGTGCCCATGCAGTTTTTATTCTACACCGTGCTCCTGAAGAAATTTTCACCCTGAAAACAGTCTGAAGCTACCAAAGCATTTGTTTCATAAATACAGCAGACCTCTCAGTCGTTTATTTATCATTTGTTTATTCACAAAAAGTACCACGGAGTCATGCAGATCAAAGTACATCAAGAGACATACCGAAGTAAATAGAGGCCTGAAAAAGACCACTCTTCCATCCAAAGAGTGACAGGAATTGAATGCTCGGAATTTAAATAAATTGGGCTTCGGCCCTCTTTCTTTTTAGAAGTTTTAATGCTACATTTAGTTTTCACTTACCTCCTCAGCCCATCTTTCTGCTATAAAATTTCATGAAGAAACATTGTAAAGGTTGTTGATGAGATATCAGAGAACTGCAAGCTGTCTCTGTGATATATAGTTCTGTGTAAGTTGTAAGATAGGCTGAAGAAAGATGTATTCAGGCTGAATGTTCAAGCTGTGGGCAATGTTGTACATGACTGGTGTTGTTTTTTAATATGACAAGCACATTTCTTTGGATCCTGATCTAAAGCAGCTGGTGATGTTTTTCTATCTCTGTGTTTTATTTCATTTCATTACACTTCTTCTGGCTTGCATCAGAAACCTGGCATAGGATTTGCCCTTGTTAGGCACCCTATGTTTCTACTCTCGTTGCCTTTATTTTTTCTACTAAATGTGTTATCTAAGGATTTATTTCAATTAATTTAACCAGTGTAGTGGTATGATATATTCCTAGCTGATGTATGAATTAACGGAATCAGTCTTTAGATGTTCTTGTTTAGATTTAATTAAATGAGTTGAGAACACTGGGGGGTTTAGAACTCTGTCTCTACCTCACTAGGATCTTTCCATTTCAATTAAAATTTCCAAGTTCCCTCAAGTTGCCTCTGATTATGTCCAAGCAGGTCTGGAGTTAAATGACCTCTGACCTGATCTATAGACAGAATTGGATGGTTTTCCTCTTTTCACTTTCAATCCTTAATGTTCCATGCCACACAATCATTTTAGGATCCAATGCTATAGATGACTAGCCCAACTGAAAGCTTGCACATTGAACAGCAAGTAAACCCTTTCCTGACTCCATTGCCCAATGGTCTTGATGTTCTCTGAGTTATCTACTTTAGCCTAAAATCCTCTCTTCTCATTGCCTTGTCTTATAGTGAACCTTTCATTCCTGATTCCCAACAATCAAACAAAAAAACCTTGTGCCTATAACTAGCCTAACATCTTAAACCTTGAGCTTCAAAGTCATATACCTTTGACATATCATAGAGAGATCCATCTTTGGACCTAGGAGGGCTAGATCCTGAGGTCTGAAAGTGGTTTGATGTTGTCTCATCTTTTGGTATTTCCAACCTTACCAAAACATGGGAACCCCAATGACTCCTACGACATGCTGCATCAGGTTCAACATATCACGTGGCATGCCTCTCCACATCTATATCACCCTATCATCGACCTGTATCCCTCTAATACTGGTTGGCCTGAATCCCTCCTCCACAATCGGTCGATAGAGTTGGTTGCCCACCTCCATCCTAAATCTAGTGTTAGGCCTACACCTCACACCAGCTAGTACCTGTGCAACATGAGGACCCGATTTGTCTGCACTGGCATGATCGTCAGCATCAGCTATCTCCTAATCATCATTAGGATCTACATCTAGATAATTTGGTGGTAGTGCCATCAAATGACCCAATGTCTACAAAATATATATAAGTGCACAACAATAATTAGGAAATTTCATTAAACAAATTAATAGAACAAGTTAAAAAGCATGTTAGAATAAATTTAAAGAAAACACTAATATTAACTATATCATCCGGTGTCTCATCATCTATGAAGAGGATTTTGGCACACCCTCGCAAAACCAATCCAGCATATGAACAGGGCACCAGAACAAAGGCATGCTCATCAACACTACCTATAAACTCTAGTGCATGATGTCATATCCTCGCGGAAAAGTGTCACTCGCCCCTCTTCCGCATCATCTGTCCCCACATCTCCATTCATACACGCAACATCGGCCTACAAGGATTCCGATCAAAATTAGGCCTCATCTTCAGAAACCTCTCAAAAAATAAACAAAATAGCTCTAAAGCAAAAGGGAATTTCACCCTCCCTTATGCCTGAGAACGACATATATCTAAAGCTGTAGAGAACTACTGCAAAAAAATCGCACACCACCTCACAAGTCATGGCGCCTTTAATAAAGAATCAACATAAAATAAAAGCGGGCAACTAATTCATTGCCCGTCACTAGTATGCTGTGGAATGGTTGAAATCAGTTGTGAGAGGGACTTCACCTCCCCTCCACCGAATGAAGAAATACGTAACTAACCACCAGAGACCAAAAATCTGTAGGAGATAGTATATCAGCAAAAATGTATCTCTAGGAGTACACAAACTGACACCTAGCTGCATAGAAAATGGGGACATATAGGAACGAGGGAAAATCCTACCCTCTCCTCGATAAGCTACTAATAAAATAGAAGTTTTCCTGAGTGGGTGCATACCACTTCTTAGTACCAACCCAGAAATCCTGTCGGTGGGCATCCACTCGAAGATAAGTTGCCGCAATAACCCATCATAACCCTTCAGGGATGTAGCCTCCTCATAGAACTTGACAGGGCCTATCTCCCTTAGGCTTGCCTAGGTCGCTATTGTAATAGGGCGAGGGTACATATCTCTCTCACTCTCTCGTGCCTCCCAAAATCAAACCACATTATATTGGTTCGCCACATGTTGCTGATGTTCCCTCTCTTCTCTCCTTCCATGTCACTAAATAATTCACATATTAAATACACTTTTTTTAGTAAATGAGAAATTTATATCTATATCTATATATATATTGTTTTGAAAATAAAAAACACTTGATGCACCCAAAAAAAAAGGCATGCACCAGTACCCATCCCTCTGTTTTTATCGCGTACTGGCTATGGTGCACCTGAAAATTTGCATCACACCACACATCATGTCCTGTACTTTCTCAAGTAGTGCTTTGACTAAAATTTCCATTCCAGGGTGGATAATTCCATCAACGCACCACCAATCATTAGATAATGGTCAACGGTGTGGATGTTTAACCGATCACACCATTGACTATGCACAAATTCGGGAGGGCGGTGCGTTGACCAAACTACTCACCTCGAGGTGGATTGTTTCGTCAGCGCACCGCTCTCCTGGAATCATTACACGGTCAACAGTGCGGTGGTATAACTAACTAGACCATTGACTATGTACGAGTATCTAGAGGGTGGTACCCTAGCCAAACTATGTGCCCTAAGGCATATAGTTTAGGCAGTGCACTTCCCTCCTGAAATCACTGCATGGTCAACAGTGCAGTTGTTTACATGACTGCACTCTTGACTATGTCCATGTTTGGGAGGGAGGTGCGTTGACCAAAATATGTTCCCCAGGGCACATATTTCAATGAACACACCGCTTGTTGGAAATACTGAGAGGGGCAGTGAATCATTATTTCTTTCAATTAGTGTTATTATTAAAATTTCATAGCATTAGTTAATATTCAATTATTATCAATGTTTGTACAATGATAGCAGTAAAAAAAAGGAACACAAATGAAGATAGTTTTTAATGTGGAACCCTCTTTGGGACAAAAACCACCTGAATGATTTTCTAATAATTATTTAATATTCAAATCTAATTGGAAAGAAAGATGTAAATTCCTATAATCTAGAAAAGAATTATTCTCCAGCTCCCACTGGATAAACGCTCCATTGCCCGAGATTATTTAGTAGTCAACTAAATGGATGCCCCAAAACCCAATGATCTACAACTCACCCTAGCACCACACTACCACCCAGAAGTTTTCATAGCCTTGAACCTGTTGGTAACTTCATGCACCAGCCTAGCACCACCATACCTCCCTATAGAAAGATAAAATAAGAATATAATTCCGTACGAGGGAAAATGGTCCACTTTACAATGATATAGAATGATGCAGAAGAAAAAGACATACTAGACCATAACCCCATCTTTGACAGTACCACATAATGATGATCCTAGACCTCCCAACACTTCCTCTTCAATTATTCGCAGATAGACACTTGTACAAATTTTACAATGACTCAGTACAACAATACCTTTACACCGACTGTATGAAGTGCTGCCCACTTGAAGACTTCATGTGGTGAACTTATTGTTGTGGTTCTGCACCTTGATTGCTACTCTTTTCATGCTACGCTTTCTCACTCTTTAGAACATTAGATCATTCATTGAGTCTTATCTTGATGAATACATAATCCCCACAAAAATTCCTCAAGGAAATACCCATAACATGATAATAGAAAAACTTACCTCATCCTCTCATAGCATATGTCAGGGCTTAACAAATAAAAAAATTAAAATACAAAGAACCTAATGAAATTAAGAGATTAACATGCATGTAGAAAATATACTTACCTGTAGCTTACCTCTCTTGCATCATTTTTCTGCACCTTGCTTTTCTTTGCTGCGGTAGAATGTCTGATCCTTTACAGCCCTTGACATCACATGATCTAGTTTGTTCTTGCCTTCTAGGAGCTTGATATGGAATCTGATGTATCTCTCTTATTTTAGATCCCCAATATGTGATTTTTGGTCCTATATTATCCCTTTAAATCTTCTTTCCAATTCCATGGTTTTGAACCAATTTTGATACTTCAAGGAAAACTTATGCCCAATCTGTCATAATGACCTAATTATGGACTAATTCAGTAGAGAAAATTTGTACGGCATGCCATGTGTCATTTTTTCCTCCTTCGGCTCTAAAATTCATATAAATAAAATCACAATCCATGCTCTATCCAAAAAAATTTACAAAATTCCAATACGATACTCAAAGAGAGTTGTGACGATTTTCCCAAGGTCACCTCTTTGAGATGAAGTTCGGGGTCTTGCAAAAACCCTAACTTCCACACATCATATCTTCGCAAATAGTATGAACGATGATTTGAAATTTCGAAACACGCTTCCTCAGGATTTAAAATTCGTGTGATAAACATTTAAGATTTTGCATCCTTGTAGAAAAAAAGCTATATAAAATCTACCACGATGACGTGTTTCAAGTGGTGAAATCTGTCCATGAGGAGGATATGAGGATAAAAACTTATATAGATTCATAGGTTGAGAGCATCTTCAAGAAGTTAATGTGGGAGGGATTTTAGGAGCTTAAAATTTATTAATTATTTATTTTTCACTCACAAAAACTAACGATTAGTGTCACACCAGAACCCCATGGGGTTTTAGCCCACTAGCTAGGGTTACTAACTTCAAACATGAATATATCTCAAACTGTGAAGAATTATGTGTCATGGCATATATCAACAGAAACATATCGACAAGTAGAAACCATAAAAATATGATTGTCTAGGAATATAGTAATTTGTTTGGTCAAAATTCCCATGCAAGGTTGGGGTAGCCATTCCTGCTACTTGGGTTGACATAAATGACAACCACTGATAAAAAATACCCCCCTTTGGCATTGATGGAAACACAAGTACTCCCCTTGCGATAATGACACCTATTCCTACAACGTTCTCTCCCCCTTTGATATCAATGGCAAAGGTAACTCCCACTAACACATAACCATCCTGCGGATCTGTACACACTTACACTCCCCCTTTATTTTCGAAATAAGGAAAATATAATGAGAACTTGGGAGAATCCTAAAATTTTGGCGAAGATACTGAAATGCTTCATCAGGTAAATTTTTAGTGAAGATATCATCGATTTTTTATTTTTTACCAACATATTCAAGTTTGATATTCTCTTAAGCAACTTGTTCTCTAACAAAATGATATTTGATTGAAATGTATTTTTTGTTTGAATGCATGAGAGGATTCTTGGAGATGCTTATGGAAATAGTGATATCAGAGATGATGCGAATGGGCTCAATGAATTATACTTGAAGATCTTGGGAATTTTGTTTAATCCAAAGGACTTGAGTACAAAAATATGTCGTTGGAATGTATTCTTCTTCCCTTGTAGATAACAAGATTGAAGTTTGATTTTTTCTCAACTAGGATATGAGACAACCACCTAGATAGAATTTTGCTCCACTAGTACTCTTATTATCATCAAATATTCCTAGCCAATATGCATATGTAAAGGCTTAAATAATGAGATTTTTATCGTTGGGATACCACAAGCCATATTCTGTTGTGCCCTTTAGATATCGAAGGATGCTTTTGACGACAACAATATATGATTCTTTTGGCGGTGCTTGGATATTGCTACTTCTCCAAATGTTGGCATAACATATATCTAGGATGCTCTTACATATAGAAGACTACCAATCATATATCTGTACAACCTCTCATCCACATCCTTAGATGAGTCGTCTATGCTCAATTTGCAACCTATTACCATCAGAGTAAGGACAGGTTTGTGATATTCCATTTTGAATTTCTTGAGCATTTACTTGATTTACTTGGGTTTAAAAACAAATACTCCTTTCTCTTGTAGAGATACTTGAGGCCTTAAGACGTATGTCAACTCACCAAGTAAATACATCTCTAAGTAACTTTGCATATTTGTAGAAAAGTTCTTACTTAGTCAATCATCGTTGCTACCAAAGATTATATCATCCACATATAACTCAATGATTGTTAAATTATATTTTTCTATTTGTATGTAAACATTTGTATCAATAATACCTTTCTTGAACCCTTGTTGGCATAGATATCCATCAATATGAGCATACCATGCTCTTGGAGCCTGCTTGAGACAATATAGAGCCTTCTTTAACCTGCAAACATATTCTTCTTTTTATGATAATAGAAAACCTTCAAGTTGTTCGATGTAAACTTCTTCTTCTAATTCACCATTCAGGAATGTCGACTTAACATCCATTTGGTAAAATTTGATTTTTCTTGAACATGCACAGTCAAGAAACATCTAGATTGCTTCAATTCTCGCAACTAGTGCAAATGATTTGTCGAAATAAATTCCTTCCACTTGTGCATAGCCTTTGCAAACAAATCTTTCTTTCTTTCCTGTGACCTATCCATATTCATTAAAGTTGTTTCTTAACACCCATTTGGCCCCAATGACATTTTTATATTTGGTCATGGAACTGATTCCTAGGAGTTATTATTCTCGATTTGATCCAATTTTTCATTCATAGCTACTACCCAATTTTCATTATGGATGGCTTCCTCAAAACTACTAGGCTCCAAGGTTGGTAGAAAAGCAATGTGAGCTTTTTTTGATGAATGAAGATGTCAACTTTCATTTATGTCACCAATGATTTGAATTGATGGATGGTTCTTTTGAATCCATTCGTTTGTTCTCTTTGGAGGACCTTCTTGTTGTTGTTCCTGCATATCTTGATGATCATTATTTACTTCTTCTTGGTTGACAGTTGCTTCTTGTTCTAGAATTTTCTCTATGTCTTTTTGAACCTTCATGTCAAGTTTCAAAGATCATAGGTTCTCATCATTATTCATTAGAACACCATATTCATGAAATTTAACATTTATGCTCCTCTCCACTTTCTATTTTCATCTTAGATTATAGCATTTATAGGCATTTCTTTTGCATCAGTAACCAACAAAGATACCTTCTTCAAGAAGTGATTCAAACTTATCCAAATTTTGATCTTCTCTTTTGATATAATACTTTCTTCCGGAGATTTTGAAATATTTTACTTTAGTCGGTTTTCCTTTCAATAATTCATATGGGGTCTTGTTGTAAATATTTATGTGAAAACTTCAGTTGATAATGAAGAATGTCATATCAACTATTTGAACCCACAATTTTTAATCCAATTTTGCATCCTTCAACATTCTTCTACCCATTTCTTGTACGGTTCTTTTCTCTCTTTCAACAACTCCATTTTGCTGAGGTGTTCATGCTGTCGAAAACTGTCTTTCTATTCCATTTTTGTCACAGTATTGGTGAAATAATTTGCAGGGGAATTCTCCGCCATTATATGATATTAGACACTTTATTTTCAAATCAGTTTCATTTTTGACCAACTCTTTGTAGATCTTAAAGAACTGAAATGCTTCAAATTTGTTATTTAGGAAACTAATGGTTGTCATCCTGGTATAGTCATCTATCATTAACATGAAATAGAATTTTCCGTCTAAGCCTTTTTTTCTCACATGACCACATAGCTTAGTATGTATCAATTCCAATGGATGTGAGGCAAAGTATTCTTTATTTTTAAATTTGACTTTTGTGTGCTTTTCGTGTTGATAGGCCTCACATAGTGTGCTGGAAAGTTTTGATATTTTTGAAATTTCTCATACTGCTTCCTTTTTTATTATCCTGACAAGATTTTAAAATTTTATATGACCCATTCATTTGTGTCACAACTAGCTTTCATCTTCTTTAGCTAGTAGACATTATTCAGTTGCTTCATCCTAAACATATATGTCATTTGGAGCTTGACTTATTGTAGAAACAATTTTACCATACCTTCCTTTCTTGATTTCACATTTTCTGGAGTTGAATAGATTTGTGTGTCATTGATCACACATTTTTCCATCACTGAGCAGATTTTGATTCATGTTTTCAGCGAATAGAACATTCCTGGCTAGAACATATTTTCTTAGATATATGTCTTTCAGATTAATCACATCATTAGGACTAGGTCTAAGAAATTTATCTAAATTATGGATCAAAAAAGTCTTAGATCTAACATATTCGCTCCCGAGAGTGACACTACCTGATCCTATAACATTTGAAGATCCACAATTTCCGAAGGATATGGTTCCATCCTTCTTCTCTTTCAAAGATAAAAATTTCTTTCTATCTCCAGTCATTTACATTGAGAAACCACTATCAACATACCACACATATTTGTTGTTTCGAGCCTTGAGAGCGAGAGAAAAATTATCAATATTCTTTTTCTTCTATGTTCGTTCGTTATTTATCTTCGAAGATTCTTCTAAAGGATTTTTAGGTATCCAGTCTCTGGCTATGTGTCCAAAGTTTCGACATTTATAAAATTCCATATTATTTCTTAAATTTTCAAATCTATTGATGTTTCATTGAACCCTAGGAGGTTCATATTTGACAGATCTCCTGGAATTGTATTGGTTCCTAGGGTATGAGTGACATTCTACAACTCTATGACCAAAAATTCCACATGAATAACAATAGCCATGAAAAATACTTTGGTACTTGGATGGAAGACTTAGTCGGGGAATTGTCTTCCAAGGATGTTCTTGCGAATCTTGTCCAATGAAGTCTACATGCATGTGAGATCTCATAAGTTCATTTTATTTTGTTGTAGAAGGTCCTGCTTCTTATTCTTTGTAACCAAAGCTAGTTCTGTTGTTGTAAGACCTTTGATTATTGATGATTTCTTCAATGCCATAGAGATGTTGGCATAGTTTTCGACAATTTTTCTCTTCACTTCCTTATGTAGTGAAACTACTTCAGCTTCTAATTATTTCATTTCTTGGTTTCTTTCTTCCAACTTCTTTTTATGTGACTCTTCAGTACATTTGTGTTCTTGAACTTCAATTTTGAGACCTTCGAATTTTTCTTCAAGTGTATTGGAACAAATCTTCTTAGCCTTGAGCTCTTTTGTAAGCCTGATTGCCTCCTTAGGAAATTATTTTATGGTCAACCCTTCTTCTTATTTGTTTGATACCTCTTTTTATTTTTCTTGGCCATAATTAATACTCTCTCATTCACTTCTTCTTCACTGTCACTTTCTTCATCGGATGATGAGCTATCTTCTTTAGATAGAAAGTTCCTTTTGAATATTTTATTTTTTCCTTTCTTGTTGAATTTCTTAAAACCTTTCTTTCCTATTGTGTTTCCATAACTTATGTTGAGAAATTTTTCTGCGAAATTCACAACCTCACCACAACTGAAATATATCAATGGAAGTTTACCTTTGAATTTTCCCTTACCAAATTTTATTTTTCTCCTAAAGTAAGCATATTCTCCACCTGAAATACCTTCTCCATCATATTCCTTTTCTTCACACTTGTAGGAGCAGGTCTTTGCCTTTGAAGGTTGTTTTTCCTTATTGGCCTTCTTACATGCATCAAATGCAATTTCTATATGTGAAGTACCATCTTCTTCATCAAGTGTCATTTCATACGATATGAGAACTCCATGTAGCTCCTCTTTGTTGAGTTTGTCAAGATTTTCACTGTATCTAAGAGTGATACCTTTGGGTTGAATCTCCCTGGTAATGTTCGTAGAATCTTTCATCTAATAGTATTCTCGTCAAAAGACTCTCCTAATCCTTCCAGTTCATTGGTTATTTCATCACCATGTTGGAAGTATGCAACAATGTTGTTATCTTCTTTAATTCTGAGTTGGTCAAATATTTCTCTGTAGATTTTAAGCTTTGATTATTTGATATTTGAGTCACCTGCATATATATTCTCAATCTTTTATCATACACTTTTGGTGGTTTTACAACCCAACACATTATGATAAGAATATTCAATAAGTACACTAATAATAATATTATTTTATTTTGCATCATTTACCAAATTCTTCTTACCTTGTTCATATGCAGTTGGTGTAAAGCCATTTTGATTAGTGTCCCATACTTTGTAACCTTGGAAAAAGAAATATACCTCATTCTTCCTTTCGAGAGTGCATAATTATTTTCATTGAAAAGAGGTACACCATTCTTGGTATGATCCATGACCTCCTTCTAGCTGTTAAACTATTATTGAAGGAACGAAGCTCTTATTCCAATTGTTGGAAATACTGAGAAGGGCGGTGAATCAGTATTCATTTCAATTAATATTATTATTAGTCTTTTGGAGCATTAGTTAATATTCAATTATTATCAATGTTTGTAAAATTATAGTAGTAAACAAAAGGAACACAAATGCACACAATTTTTAAGGTGGAAATTGCCTTCGGGACAAAAACCACCTGAATGATTTTCTAATAATTATTTAATATTCAAATCCAATTGAAAAGAAAGCTCCAACTTCCTAGAATATAGAAAATAATTATTCTTCAGCTCGCACTGGATGGACACTCCAACACCTGAGATTATTCAATAATCCACTGAATGGATGCCCCAACACCCACTGAGCTACAACTCACCCCAGCGCCACCCACCCACCATGATGTTTTCACAGGCTTGAACCTAGTGGTGACTTCATGCACCAGCCTAGCACCACCCTATCACCTTATAGAAAAATAAAAGAAGGATGGACTCCCATACCCGGGAGAATGGTCCAATTTATAATGATATAGAATGATGTAAAATAAGAACACATACCGAACCATAACCCCAACTATGACACAACCACCTAATGATGATCCTAGACCTCCTGACACTACCTCTTTAGTTTTCGACAGATAGACACTTGTAAAAATTTTACAATGACTCAATACAATGATACCTTTACAATGACTATATGTAATGTTGCCCACTTGAGGACTTCATGTGGTGAACATCTTGCAGTTGTTCTACACCTTGATTGTTTCTCTTCTCATGCCTACCCTTTCTCACTCTTTCAGACATTAGACCATGCACTGAGTCTTATATTGGTGAATATATAATACCAACAAAAACTCTTCAGGGAAATACCCATGACATGATAATAGCAAAACTTACCTCATCCTCTTAGAGCATATGTCAGTGCTAAACAAAAAAAAAATTATAAAAAAAGGAACCTAATGCAATTAAGTGATGAACATCCATATACAGAGAATAATTACCTAGTGCTTAACTATGCTGCATCATTTTTCTGCACTTTGATTTTCTTTCTTTCCCTACAAAGCCTGGTCATTTGCAGCCCTTAACAACACATGATCTAAATTTTTCTTGCCTTCTAGGAGCTCAATATTCAATATGATGTATCTCTTTTATTTCATATCCAAAATATGTGATTTTTGTTCCATTAGTAGCCCTCAAAGTCTTCTTTCCATTGCCACATGTCTGACCCAATTTCGATTCTTAAAGAATAATTTATTCCCAATCTCTCACAATGACCTAATTATGGACTAGTTCAGTAGGGAAAACTTTTACGATGTGCCACATGTCATTGTTTCCTTGTTTAGCTCTAAAATTGATGCACCGAAAACTACAGCCCATGGACTATTCACCACTTCTTACATAATTCCAATTCGATTCTCAGAGAGAGACTTATGACAATTTTCCCAAGGTCACTTCTTTGAGATGAAGTTTGGGAGCCTACAAAAGAACTAACTTCCACATATCATATATTGTATAATACTGTGAACCATGATATGAATTGTTTACACTGGTTTTATTAGGATTTTGGATTTGCATGATAAAAATTTGAGCTTCTGAACCTTTGTATAAAAAAAATTATAGCGACAATTCCATGATGACCTATTTCATGTAGCGAAATCCCTCCATGAGGAGGATATGAGGATCACAATTTATATAAATTATTTGTTTGATATGGTATTTAATAAGTGAACATGGGAGGGATTTTAGGAGCTTAAAAATGATTAATTATTGACTTTTCAATGACCAGAACCAATGATTAGTGTCATGCCACAACCCCACGGGGTTCTAGCCCACTAACTAGGGTTACTAACTTCAAACATGAATATATCTCAAACCATGAAGAATTACGTGGCGGACCATATATCAACAAAAGAATCTCATCAAGTAGAAACCATAAAGATATCCTTGACACAAAATATAGTAATTTAGTAGGTCAAAATTCCCATGAAATATTGGGTTACCCCTGGTGCTGCTTGGGTTGACATCAATAATAACAACTGATCAACGTTGTTGTCACGAATGTGGACATGGTCAACTATGCTGCCAGGTTACCGACCGCACCATAATTTATGTAATTTTAAAAAATCACAGTGTGTTGTTTCGGTACCACCCCGGAACCAGTGTGGATACCGTTAGCACGGGTCACAGTGTGGCCTATAAATTTACAGGTGACATCACCAACTGGTGAGAGCCAATTGGCTTTAGCACATCACACGAGAATTTTTTTTTTCTAAATGGTGAATTTTAAGTTATTTTACAAAAATAATATGCTAAAAAGTTTAATTATGGAAAAAAAAGTAAAATACATGTACATTTGGGCATCAAGGAGGCATATTTGCTGTAGAATTCAAAAAAATAAATTTTCTGACCATTTTGCAAAATTCTTAATGGAGATGGTGGATAATGGACAAAAACAATGCGTGAAATGGGAGCATTGATAGCACGGTGCCTCACACAAGGTAAATTTGCATCAGTGTTTGACAGCTCTGGAGCACTGAAAAGCGAAAAATGCATATTCTTGGCCATAATTTTTTTTATTTAACCCTATTCCAGTGCACAGGTTTTTGAAGCCCACCTAGCGGTTTCTTCCAACCACACTAGGTTGTTTAAGTTTTGGCATAGGTTTTAAGGATGCATCAAGGTTGAATCTATGTAGAGCACCGGTGCACTAGTATAATTCGATGGACCAGGCTAGTTTGTACGGGGAGCATTGTGCCCTCGTGTACCAATTTTTAGTACACACCAGTTCTTTATAGTCGAGCGCACCAGTGCAATGTAGGATGAGAAATGCACCAGACAAAAAAAATCTGCAAAAACATCCACCTGCAAACCTCCTCTAGTAACCTCCGCTACAAACGGATTTCTGTGATATTTTTATAAGGGGTTCCTCAAAAACATCCACTAGAGGGTCTTTTCCTTGTGGTGTATGTGGTCTCATGGAGACAAGGGACATGACTTATGTAATCATATTTAACGTATTGCAAGATAAAACATATATATTCTTGGGAAGGATGTTATGTATCTACAAAAGGAAAGTGTGACTATAGTCCTCCTTTGTTTATTCAAATGTCAAACTAAAAAAACTAAGGAATTTAAATACAAAACTATGCTCACAATCCAAATGAATGAATATTGATTGAATGTGCATGTCAAGCCCATACTACATTACAACTGAAACACTTGCATGCTTTGAGATTATGTGTTATTGAAAAATAATGTGAAGCTTCAAAATATGTGGGGATATATAAATATTTTTTATAACTAGAAGGAATTCATTATGTGTCAAAATAATCTTAATGGTCGATGTTCATTAAATTTGAGCCAGTACTTTTTTTTATAAAATATGTCCATCCTTTCATTTTTGAAGAATGGAGGAATGAAAAAGAAGAAACCCACTAAAAAACTATTATAAGCAAATTCATATGCATTATGTAGGATGAAAGATATTTGCAATGGTTTATGCCATGCATACTTGTACACTAAGGTCTCTTGACCAAAATATGATCTAAAATAAATGGAGGAGGTTGGATAATTGGCATTGAATCTATAAACCATTTCAACCCTCTCGCACTATGAGTACATTCTGATATTTTAAACAAAGAATGCACAAGTAGTCCATATTAAGATTGAGTGTTGCAATTGTGTTTTCTACAATAAGTAAAACAAGATAATAAATTAAAAATAAATTAACAAACCTTAGAACTAGAATATTTTTTTTTTTTTTTTGGGTTCACCACCATCTCCCAAACTACTATGAACAAAAAAAAAAAACCAAAGGTGCTTCAATCCAATTGAAACCATTGCACCTATCCCATTTACAATTGTTGGTTTAGATGTCCCTTCAAAGATATCATTATCATTATTATACTACAAAAAGAAACAAATGGGAAAATATGTGGGAAAATTAGAATAAATTCTCTCAAGGGTAAGAATACATAATGAAGCTTTGGTTAAGCTTACCCAAAATTTGTATCTTGCTTGTAATTAGATACTAAAATCTAGTTAATGAATTTATTATCAATAAGTGGATATATAAGTGATATAAAATTGTATCTACATTTTTAAAATTTTCATTTGATCCCATTCTAAAATGACCATAAAAATCCACACGTGTTTCAACTTGTTGGAACGAAAACGATTGGCTTATAGTTGGCTGAAATGAAAATTTCATGTTGGAAATGAACAAGGCATATTGAGCACTCTCTCTTGTCAAAACTGAAGGGTAAAACCATCACATCATTGATAAGTATCACAACCTAGGAGTATCACACCTTTATACTCCCCTTTTCATGAATTGTTTTAAGGAAATCCTTCTAGAAGAGACATATATTTTTTGAACAAATTTTTCATGACTAATTGCTCTTCACTACCTCCAAATTGAGCCACCACATGGTAGCTTAATTTTTTTTCTAATAGGCATAGAATATAAGGATCCAAGTAGTTAAAGGACTCTGAAATAATAATCACACACATTTTTACACTTCTTTCTGTGCAAAATGTGAAGGTGGTAGGCGAAGCAGAGTTTAATTTCTTTAGAATGCTATGGTGTGATTTGGAGATAAAGGATGTGGAATTTTTCCACAAAAAATATTAGGAAGAGAGGGCCAGGAGATATTTTGGATATGCATTGGAAATAATTTAGTGTAATATCCCAAATAGGGAAAATAAACAGTATTGATAATATCTTAAAATATTCCAAAAATGGACTGCTCAACAATGCATTAAAAGAAAAACACATTTTCAGAAATGTAAGCCATAAAAATGAAAATAATCACTTTGATCCAATATATATATCCATATAGCATCTAATTCCAAGAGTATATCAGAAAGAAAATAAACTAGGTGAGGTAAACAGACCTGTTACCCTAGTGTAGCTGAAAATGACAAAAAACCCCAATCACTACTACTCAGAAATAATAAACAAAAGAGACACCGCATTTTTATGAGGGTTTCAACTTAGAAAATAGGAGAAAAAGTATATATACTAATATATTGATCAATAATTCTTAAAAACTGAGATCTAGTACCCTTATACAAAATACAAGAGAAGCTGGAAAGGGTTTCTTGTCATACACTCTGCATACAAATGTGATCCTCAGAAAATTACTGAATAATCACTACAACACTGAAGAATAAGACCGTAGAAGGCTAAAATATGTCTGATCAGATGTATATCCCTCAAGGGATTCCTCCCATGAAAGGATGAACCTCTCAATCACAAGAAAACAATGCAACGGAGCCACTACACCATCCACTAAAGCTGCCTCCAAAAATAACGCATTCCCTAGCTGTAAAAACACTGCAAATGTTGGGGAAATGAGTGGTCTGCTACCACAGATCTGAAATGAGCTATATATCTCTCCAAACAGATCTCTAAAGTGAAGGAAACCTTCCTCCAATGACAAACTATCTCAGAAAGTGGGATTCCAATCCCTTCCACTACTGCACCCTGCAACACTGCACAATCACCCGTAGAAACTGCACTGATGAAGTAGGCTGAAGCTTGGAATAAAAAACTGATGTGGAAATTGAATGCAAACTCTTCCAAGATGCTCCTCAAGGAAATAGTTTGGATTCTAGCTCGGGAACAGCTCGTGCTAAACAACACAGCAACCCTGCGAAATAACAAGAGGAAGAAAAAAGTCTGAGTAGAAAAAATAATAATCTAAAACATGAAGAATAATGTTTCCATCATCTTCCTTAAATAAAATTTGAGTTTTCTTGCCCTTGGCCCCACCCAATTAGGTAATTTCCATCAAGATATTCATCTCCCTCCAAAACTATGTTATTCCTTCCTTGCTTCCTACTCCTCCACAACTGCGTTGTTGACTTAGTCAAAGTAGACTAAATCAACCTGATATTATCTCTGTTCACACATGGAGGTGTTTTATTAAGCTGAAAGGAGTGTATCCTTTCACACTTGAGGTGTTTTTATTCCTCATTAGGAGACTTATGGTATTTTCTACCCATTTATTCACCGACTAAATATACTGCTAACTCTAATGTTCCATTTAGTTTTGAGGCTAAAATTTGGGAACATTACAGTCCTCCCCTCCAAAATATTTTCTTGTCCTCAAGAAAATGCATAGGGAGAGAAAAATATCTCCCCTCCTCCTCTTGTGGCCTCCATCACTGCATCAATAAAATCTTTAATAAAACTATCATCCAATGTTTCCTCCCAAGTGTGCAAAACCAAATGGCCCACAACAATCAAAGGTGGAAAGTGTGAATGGAAACCTGCTTGCTGTTCCATGGCCTCCTCAAAGTAGGTGTGATGAAAAACATGGTGAATGAGTGACTCCCTCACCCATGCTATCATCCAAATTAAATGAGCCATCCTAGGTAGCTCATCAAAAGAATCATCAACCTCGGCTTTATAGAATGTTTTAGGGCTACATGGAGAGATTGGATTCTGCCATCCAATTGGTTTCTCCCTCCATTTATGGTAAACAAGGGGTTGCCTCTATCCTTGGGCTGAAATAACATGGCCTCCAAGAATGTCCCAAGCTCCCCCATCAAAAAATTCAACCATGAAGTTCCTCCTGAAGTTCTTCAAGTGGTTCCTCCCACAAGAAGGGGAAATGTGTGATGTGGCAATGATGGTTTTCCCATGGTTTCTCCTAAAATGTACAACATGTAAAATGAAGATAATCATGCTCCCAATGGGCATCTCTAATACCTTCAGCACTCTCCAAACAATTCTCCCCATGAATATAAAAATATCAGCAGTAAATGGAAGCGAAATGCAATGCAAACAAGTTGCCATATGACAACCAGAGAGTGGTTCATAGTTCCACTGATGGAACCAGCGTAGTGCATCCTTGGCCTGAATCAAAACATAAATTAACAAGTTCTTACCCAGCCACTTTCTTGATGCCACATTCATCTCATAAGATGGAAACATGAAGATACAATGTGGTGTCCATTGTGCACACCAAGAATCACGTGGCTTCCCCCACAAACCACCAATAAGGTAGCCAAAATCAATGCTACAAGTAGCTGCAAGTACATCATCATACAATATCAAAGAAGAGATAATTCCTCTTGATACATCATGCTGATCAAACAAGGAAAATAAGTACAATACAAAATGTGAAATTATACCTCCTCCATCATGTACTTGAGATCTTGAGCTGAAATGGCTCAACTAGAATCTTTCCCTCACCTCCAATGAGTAGGGAAGTGGCTGTGACCTCCTATTTATCACCATCTAGGCTATCTCTCCATATTCTGAAATATGTCATGTTGGATGCCCTCCCAATTGAACTCCTATCCCAAAAAATGTATGCACCATAATGCATGGAAAGGAATTCCCCATGTGCTGCAAGTAGCAACTTCTCCTTGAGACTAGAAGCTCTAGTCAAGAAGACTCTTCCATGTGAATAGATGACCATATCATCCACCATATACTCATAATATCTATCTGGGTCATCGAGAATCATGCATGCACCAAGATCCTTAGAGCACTCTACTAAGAGCTGAGATCTCCAATAAGGATCAATCATCCTAAGAGACATCGATGGTGATTTGGCATGTGAAGCTCTCCTCATGTTGATGCCCACTACTTTGACATCCCCCATGTCAAATTTCTCCTCCAAACCCTTCACCCCTAGAAAATCTAAGAGTGGTGAATCCAAAGACAAGATGTCTTTCATGAATTCTAGATCTGGTGGCCTCCCAGGTGGAATGCCTCCATGTAGTGAGACATCAATGTCAAGAGTGGACTGTATATATGGTTGGGAAACCTTGCCCTTGCCTTCACAGTGCAGTATTTTCTGCCTCCTCTTTTCATTAGCTCTCTGAAATAGATAAGGGTGTGTGCCTCTCATCAAATGATGTTTCCCTTCCTTCCTACCTTCTCCTTTCATCTGCAATGGTTCACACTCATGTTGCTCACTGATTGTGCTTTGACCTGCATGGATGAGATCCTGGGGAACTTCTTGCAAGGATATAAGAATCCCCCCTACTGGAGCATTTTCTCCTCCTTCCTCTGCATGAGGTACTGGATTTGCTCTAAATGTGACAGCACTATTGCCCTCATCTTCATCAAGTGTATGGGAGAGCTTATCTCAACAATTGGATCCTCTTGTGAAAAATGGATCCCCATGCCCTCTTGTTTAGGAGTATGAACTAGAGGTCTTGCCTCTAACAATGTGTAATGCGAGATGTCAGCATCTCCCATGGTTTTCTGAAGTGGAGTCTCCTCCATGAAATGCAAGGTTTTCTTTCTCTCAAGATTTTCTTTCTCATGTGTCTTAGGAAGTTTCCCATCAAACCTTCCCATCAATGTTTCAATTAATCTTGCATAAGAGGAAGTGTTTGAATTTTTCAAAGAACAAAATTCAAAAATCCACCATGCAAGGGCCTTACCTCTGAAATGTAGTGCTGCAATTTTGATGACTTCATGTTCAGAAATGTGGTGTGGCTGTAAATAGCAGTCTAGCTCCTTCACCCAAGCTCCAGCTGAACATCTAGGTGAGCATTCAAAAGTAGATAGAAAAATCTATCTGCATCCTGCTGCTTGCTCTTCTCCACTTGGATCTTGCAAAACTCTTGTAAATTGATATGATCTCTAAAATTCTTAGTTTGAGATTCATAATCCTGCAAAAAATCACTAAGAGTTCTCCTCTTAGGTATTGTCCCTCCTTTCATCCATCTCAAGATAGATCTGGGAACTTGACTGCACTATGCATCATGGTGTGCAGCTGCATGCTCACACTCACCATGTGTAAACCTAGATTCAGCTCTAGATCCAAAATCCTTTGGAGATCCCATCTCCATTCTCATTTTCTTTAGCTCCCCTTGAAAGCTCTGCATAGATTTTGGAATGAGATTTGTAAGCCTGTCTTCCTTTCTCCCTTCAAATAATGGAGCCTTTTCTTTTCTTTTGATCTCTCCTAAAAGTATAATGGCCTAATATCCATAGGATACGCCAATATTGAAGCTTTTATACCACTTTAATATCCCAAATAGGTAAAATAAGCATTATTGAGAATATCTTAAAATATTCCAAAAATGGACTGCTCAGCAATGCATTCACAGAAAGATAAATTTCCAAAAATTTAAGAAATAAAAATTAAAATAATCACTTGTATCCAATAGATATATCCATCTAGCATATAAGTCCTAGAGGAGATCAGAAAAAAAATAAACTAGGTGAGGTAAACAGACCTCCCACCCTAGTGTAGCTGAAAATGACCAAAAACCCCAGACACTGCTACTCAGAAATAATACACAAAAGAGACAACGTATTATTATGATGGTTTCAACTTAGAAAATAGGAGAACAATAAGATCTACTGATATATTTATCAATAATGCTTAAGAATTGAGATCTATTCCCCTTATACAAAATACAAGAGAACCCGACAAGGGTTTCTTGTCATACACTTTGCATATAAATGTGATCTTCAGGAAATTACTCAATAATCACTATAACGCTAAAGAATAATAGTGTAGAAGGCTGAAATATGGTTGATCTGATGTCGATACATCAAGGGCTTCCTCCCATTAAAGGATGAACCTCTCAATCACAGAAAAACACTCCAACGGAGCCACTAGACAATCCACTGAAACTGCCTCCAAAAATAACACATTCCCTAACTGCTACAGCGGCGGGAAGTTTGGGGAAATGAGTGGTCTGCCACCACAGGTCTAAAATGAGCTCTATATCTCTCCAAACAAATCTCTCAAGTGAAGGAAACCTTCCTCCAATGAGAAACTAGCTCAGAAAGTGGGATTCCAATACCTTCCACTGGTGCACCCTGCAACATTGCACAATCACCTGCAAAAACTGTGTTGATGAAGTATGTTGAAGCTTGGCCTAAAAACTTGATGTGGAAATTGAATGCAAACTCTTCCAAGAGGCTCCTCGAGGAAAGAGGTGGGATTCCCACTCAGGAACACCCTGTGCTAAACATCACAACAACCCTGCAAAATAGAAAGAGGAAGAAAAAAGTATGAGCAGACAAAATAATAATCTAAAACATGAATAATAATGCTTCCATCCTTTTCCTTAAATAAAATGAGAGTTTTCTTGCCCTTGGCCCCAGCCAATTAGGTCATTTCCATCAACAGAATCATCTCCCTCCAAAACTACATTATTCCTTCCTTGATTCCTACTCCTCCACAACTTTGTTGTTGACTTAGTCAAAGTAGATTGAATCAACCTGATATTATCCTTGTTCACACATGGAGGTGTTTTATTAAGCTGCAAGGAGTGTCTCCTTTCACACTTGAGGTGTTTTTATTCCTCCTTAGGATACTTATGGGATTTTCTACCCATTTATTCACTGGCTAAAGATACTGCTAACTCTAATGTTCCATTTAGCTTTGAGGCTAAAATTTGGGAACACCTATAATATCCCAAAATAGGGATTCTCTACAAAAATAATAATACCATAAGGTATTACAAAGTTTGAGAGAAGAAAAAAATCAGCTTATATAGTGTATTAAAACACATAGCCATCAAGTAACAATCACAACAACAAACTATGTCTTCATACAATGTCTCCAACTGGGGAAAAGCAGTAATATTGGCCCCAAAAATGTTATTTTTTGAAGATGGAGTGATAAACATGGAAAATAATGGTCGTCTCCCTTAGTATATGTAATATAGGACATGCATGCAAAATAGTTTAAGAAACAAATGCCTTTAGCCTAGTTAAACAGACCTCCCATGCTCAAAACAGCTTAAAATTGATGAAACCCCAAGACTGCAACACACAGAAATTGCTGCATAAAGAGGCTATGCATTCTAATGGAGATAAAACTCAAAAAATGGAGAGGAAAATCAGATATTATATTAAATTACTCAATGAGGCATAAAAACAAAGATCTAGTCTCTTTTATACATATCCAAGGAGACCCGACAAAGGTTTCTTGACAGAAAAGATATACAAGAAAGAGATGCTACATAAATGTGGATGAATCATGATATATATATTAAGATCTACATAATAATGGCTGAATATTAAAATAAATGGCTTTATACTCTTATTCCATCTTTCCAAAAGAAAGGTTGATCCTCCTCTTGGGAAACTAGCTCATAAAAGTAGGGTTTTGACCCCTCCCACTGCACACCTTAAGAAATAATGCAGTTCTCTGAAGGGATTGTGTTTTTTTGAAGGTAAGTGCTTGGCCCAACACTAGGTAGTGGAAAATGTGGCTCAGAAATCTCCTCTTAGATCTCTTAGACAAGGTCTCCACGAAAGAATAGGGAACTCCTGCCCGGGAAAACCCTTGCATTAAGTAGTGCAACAAGCTTGGATAAACAGAAAAATTATGCAGGAAGTCTAAACAAACCAAAATAATAATCTAAAACATGAAGAATAATGCTGCCATCCTTTTCCTTAAATAAGATGTGAGTTTACTTGCCCTTGGCCCCACCCAATTAGGTCAGTTCCATCAAGAGATTCATCTTCCTCCAAATCTGCGTTATTATTTCCTTGATTCCTGCTCCTCTACAACTAGGTTGTTGACTTAGTCAAATTAGACTGAATCAACCTGATATTATCCCTGTTCAGACAATGAGCCTTTTTATTAAGCTGCAAGGAGTCTCCTTTCACACTTGAGGTGTTTTTATTCCTCCTTAGGAGAATTATGGGCTTTTCTACCCATTTATTCACTAGCTAAAGATACTGCTAACTCTAATGTTCCATTTAGCTTTGAAGCTAAAATTTTGGAAAATTACATTTAGGGCATGAATCAATACTTTCTTCAATTATTTTCTTAGGCTAATATGGATTTTTATCATAGAATAAACCAAAAAAGAGATATATAAAAAATAATTTTACGCATAAAATATAGTGAGGAATATAATCCTCTTTTATAAAATATTTAGGCTCCAAATTGTACATAAAAATATTTGAATTTACCAAGGCTCCAACGTTAAGAAGATCCTAGCTCCTACTTGGTTAACTTTAGGAATCCAATCCTCTAAACAATCCAAAATCCAACTGGGTCATACTTGAGGGCTCCAATCATCTCAGAAAACCAATCTCAAACTTGGTCAAACTTGATGACTCAAATCCTCTCAGCAATGAAATCTCCAACTTGGTATAGGACTCCAATCCTCTTAACAAATTCAAGCTCCAACCATGTGTGAGGACTCTAATCCTCTAGGGCTCCAAAACTCTTAATATACTTCAAATATTCAAGGATTCTAACATCTTCTTCAAAATTTCCTAAAAGATAGCTCCAACAAAGCCTTCATGAATGTCTTCAATGGGTCTTCATGGTCTGCTTCAAGATGTCTTGTAGATCAACTTGAACATATCTTCCATATCAGCTTCATATTTTTAGGAATGTAATTTTATGTTGACACTCTAAGGTTTTCCCTAAGTATAGTTAGGCTTCCTTCATAATGTACTTCAAGATGCTATCAAATCAATTCTAAAAGACATCTTCAATAATACTACAATATGTCTTCAAAAAATTATGTTCAATGACTTCCAAAATACTTCAATTTGTTTCTTAAGAATGCTACAAGGTCTCTAGTGATGTTTCAAGTGTAGATAAGGATGATAAAATATACAGGGCATACAAGAACATCTTCAACAATGCTTCAAAAATCATCATGGGAGTTTCCAATATGCTTCAATTCTTGGTTTAGTTTAACAAAACTTCAAGATTCATTGAAGGAATTTCCAAGGCTTATCATGTATTTTGAAGAAACACTTCAAAATAATGCTTCAAATATATGCTTATATAGATGTCTTTCTTCAATATTAAATAGATTTCTCGAGGTTTCTATAAAAGAGACCCAAATTCCAAACTCTACTCTCAACAAATGTCTAATCTATTCACAAGTGCAAGGTTTGATATAGCCTAAGAATGTTCACAATTCTTAGAATGTAGGACAGGAAAGTAAGGAAAATTAGACCAGAGGTTCAATGAAAATGGGGCCACGAGACCAGTAATGTAGGCCACAAAACCAAGGAAAATGAGGACTCAAGTCCGAGAAAAGGAGGCCAAAAATTATAGGTCATATCAGGCCTCAAGTCTGTATAAAAATTTCCAAAATGGAGGTTAGATTATATAATCCACATATACAAATGTGATTAGTAGATTTCCTTTTTCCATATTGATATAAATATTGATTCCCACTACTACTTTATTGAAGCCCTATTTTTGAATATAGTGATCAAATATAGTGTACCAAGCTCTTCGAGTTTTCATTAACCCTTACATTTCCTTATTTAATTTGGAAAAAATATTGCTTCTTCAAAGTTTAAATCTTATAGTTGTGTTGGGTGTGGAGCCTGATTTTCTTCTTTATGTATCACCACATTGGATCCATGTTCTTAACAAGGTAGAAATTCCACACATCGTTTAATCACTGTTAGGGGGGTCCATGGGGGGCAATGAAGATTTTAAGAGCCCCCCTGGTGGGGGGGTTTCGGGGAGAATTCCCATGAGGCTAAAAGAAAATGTAAAATTTCCTTGTAAAATATTATAATTTCATAGTCAATCTATCCATTCATTAGGTGGATGATCTGACGGTAGAAGTTATGTTTAATTTAGGGTTTATTCCCTAGTAGTAAACCCCCTATATTGTATCAGGGTATTGTATTGCGACTACGTACTGGGAGTACACTCTAAGCGAGAAATAGAAAAGGGGAATGTGTGAGAGAGTAGATGATATTACATTGTATATTACAAATAGAGCAATATTTTAATCTCAATAATGTGAAAAACACACAAAACGTACGCATTTCAACTTTATATTTAAAAAAAAATACATTTTTATGTTATTGATGGCTTTGCTGCCATAAAATTATTGTCACTTGGTGAATTCTTACGGAGGAAATGATAGCACATTATGAGGATATAAAGAGAAACACCTTGTTTAAAAAATTGATAAATCTCAAACAAAAGAGTTCAGTGGTGGATCATATTGAGGAATTCCAAAAATTGAATATAAGGGTAATTCATATTCCAAATGAACATAGGATTGATATCTTGATAGGGACTTTAAAGGATAACATCGAACATGAGGTTTGCCTTTGGGAACCTGATTCATTGGAGAAGGCATTTAGGTTGGAAAAAAAAAATTGAATGTACAATTATGGCTACAACGAAGCCTACCACTCACATCAATAAAGATGGAAGTGTTGCGACACCTAGACTTCCACAACCTACAAGGTTGACACTACAACAATTGGAAGAACAAAGAGAAAAAAGGCTTTGCTAAACTTGTGATAGAAAATACACTAAAGGTCATAAGTGTGTTGAGAAGAAATTATTTTACATATATTGTGAAGAGGAGGAATAAAATGAAAATGAAACTCCAAAAGAAGAGGATATACACCAGGAACCAACCCTAGAGAAAGAATAAATGAGCCCGACCATATCATGTAATACATTGAAAAGAATTACTACTCCTCAAAATCTCAAGATGGAAGAACATATAAATAATAAGAAGGTAATAGTGTTGATTGATTGAGTTAGTGCCCATAATTTGATTCATTCTAAGGTAGCCAAGGAATCCAATTGTTTCCTATACCCAGCATGAGAATGTCAAGTGATGGTTGCAAATGGAGGAACAATAAATTTCTCTGGAAAATTCCATAATATCAAGCTAACCAATTGGGAATATGTATTTAATAGTCCAATTCTTTCCATTCCAATTGGAGGTGATGATATTTTACTACGGGTACAATGGTTACAATCTTTGGGGACGGTAGCTTTTAATTTTTAAGAACTTTTCTTGATTTTTTTTCAAAAGGAAAGGAAGTTGAAATAAGGGGTATCGTAAGCAAGTCAGGAAACATAATAAGATATAATGTCATGAAAAATATTATGAAGAAATAACAATGAGGCATAATTGCACAATTATTCTCACTAGAAGTTCCAACATCAAAATCATCTATTTCTCCATATCTCCAAAAAGTATGCGATAGTGATTCCAAGGTGTTTGAAACTCCCAAAGGACTCCCACCTATTCATGATCATGATCATGTTATTCATTTGATTCGGGGAATTTTTCCTCCAAACATCAGGCCTTATAGATATCATTATGTCGAAAAGAGTGAAATTGAAAATATGATTGCAGAAATGTTAGAGGTTGCTATAATTTAGCCTAGTCAAAGTTCTTTCTCTGCCCTAGTATTATTGGTGCACAAGAAGGATTGATCATAGCACTTGTGTCTAGATTATAGGGAGCTCAATAATATCACCATTAAAGATAAATTTTGAACTCATGTGATTGATGAATTATTGGATGAATTACATAGAGAAATTTGTTTTACCAATTTGGATCGTCGTTCATGATATCATCAAATTAGAATGAAGATTGAAGATATTCCAAAAACACCATTTCGAACTCATGATGGTCATTATGATTTTTTGTCATTATTTTTAGCCTTACCAATGCACCTTCTACATTTCAAGGGTTAATCAATTCCATATTCAAACCCATCCTCATAAAAGTTTTGTTAGTATTTTTTGATGATATACTAATCTAGATGAGGGCTTGGAAGGATCATGTTCAACATGTTGACAAGGTGCTCAAACTACTAGAGGAGAAACAATTATATGAAAAAACCTCGAAACGTTTCTTTGGAGTACAAGAGGTGGAATATATCGGTCATATTGTATCTCATGATGGTGTCAAGGTAAACCCTAACAAAATTAAAGCCACAAAGGAATGGAAAGTCCCCACAACCATAAAGTAGTTCCAAGGATTTCTCAGGTTACCTTGGTGTTATCACAAGTTTGTTAAGAATTAGGAGAGAATAGTAGCACCTCTAAAATAATTATTGAAGAAAGATGTATTTTCATGTACTCTTGAAGAAACTAAGGCCTCTGAACATCTTAAAGAAGCAATGTGCCTAACACCGGTCTTATATATGGGAGACTTTATAAAAACCTTTATTGTGGAATGTGATGCCTTAGGAAATGGAATTGGTGTTGTTCTAATGCAAGAAGGAAGACCCATTCCTTTTGAAAGTGATACAATCAGAGGAAAGTATTTAAAAGAAGATATTTAGGAGAAGGAAATGTTGGCAATATTACATTCACTAAAGAAATGGTTATCTGACCTAATGGGAAGACAATTCAAGGTAAAAATTGATCAAGATAGTCATAAACACTTTTTGGACATGGAATATCTTCAGAAGAGAAGCAAAAATGGGTCACAAAGATGTTGGGTTATGACTTGGAAATCATCTACCAAAAAGGGAAGCTAATTGTTGTTGCAAATGCACTCTCAAGAAAGGATGAAGAGGTCAAAGCATTACTTTATTCCATTTCTATTATCCAACCAGTTTGGATAACCAAAGAAAGGGATGAATGGAAGAAGGATGGAGAAGTGTGGACACACATTCAAAATTTTTAGCAAGATCTTCATACATCTAATGCATTTAGTTGGAAAAAATATTCCTTGTGGTAGAAAGATCACTTATATATTTGTAATAATTACAAAATAAAACAAAAGATTATTTTATAATTGCACACTTTTCCTTTAGGAGGAGACTTGGGATTTTTAAAAACACTCCACAGGGTGAAGAATGAATTTTTTTGGGATGGCCTTAAATCTGATATTCAAATGTTTGTGGCCGAATGTTTATTTTGCCAGTAGAATAAAGTTGAGACAATTAAGACCCCGAGATTTATACAACCTTTATCCATTCCAAGTCAACGTTGGGAGGAGATTTCAATGGATTTTATCACAGGTTTACCTAAGTCCAAAGGAAAGAGTGTCATCATGGTGGTAGTTGATAGACTTACCAAGTATGCACACTTTTGTGCATTATCTCATCCATTTAAAGCTAGTACAGTTGCTACTACATTTATGGAAACAATTCAAAAGCTACATGGAAACACGAAGGTTATTTTGAGTGAATGAGATCCCATTTTTACTGGAAATTTTTGGACGAAGTTATTTTCTTGTTTGGGTACTCAATTATCTCATAGCTCATCTTATGATCCTCAATCCGATGGTCAAACTGAGATAGTAAATAAATGTTTGGAAGGATATCTTCAGTGTTTTGTATCTGATAAACAAACACAAGTCAAAATTGTTGAAAAATACCGAGAGGGCGGGTGAATCAATATTTAGTGTAGACTAAAAAAATTTATACTTTTTCTTTCTCTAAAACCCATACGCTACTTTAATGAACCCAAGTCGCGTATACACACGGATATCCTTAATGAAACTTGCGTATTACCAGAGATCTCATTATGCAGATAATTATTTACTTAGATCATTGCATCATTCATTCATTAGATGTTCAGTAATCAGTAAACATGTGCAGTAAGAACAGAATAAATAATCACACATAAGCAACACACATGAATACCAGGATTTAAGGTGGAAACCCAATTTGGGAGAAAACCACCGCTGTCATCGTCTCAGTCTTCAATATTTATTATAAAGAAAACATCTTACAACCATGTACTGGCGCAGACTCATACCAGCACACAGGCACCCACCTGCAGAAGGCTACAACCTTCTCTCATTTACCAGCATCTCCTGGAAGGGAGCTACAACCCCCTGCTCTCGTTTACCAGCCTCTCTTGGAAGGGAGCTACAGCCCCTTGCTCTTGTTTACCAGCCTCTCCTGGAAGGGAGCTACGACCCCCTGCTCTCATTTACCAGCTACCACTGGAAGGGAGCTACAACCCCCTCACTGAAGGCTTCGACCCTCAACACCATTGCAGACCACGTTTCATCAATTTTCATACTGGATCCATAAGCTTCCATACAACATACCTTGTAGGCCACTTTTCATCATATTTTTAGACTGGACCCACTCCACACATTTAAGCTCAACATACATCAAACTGGAACTTATAACCCCATTAATTCATTCATTGAATCATTAACCAATCAACCAACAACTTGATCTTCAATTAACATAATCATCATCATATTCAACATTCAAACAACCCAGATTTGTATGAATACATTATTGACAGATAACAGTAAACTAGCAGAATAGATCAGACATTTCATTCCCCATACTTCAGCAAAACCCTAGATTCCATACACGCTTTTACTTTACTGAACCTGCGTATATACGCGCTTTCATAGAGACAAACATGCGTATACTTCTGCATATATTCCAGTACCAACCTCACATTCCATACGCGCTTTTGCTGAATCCAACCTGCATATGCACGCGCCTTTTACGAAGCAAACCTGCGTATAGATCTTCAAACTTTGTAGGGCGGCGCAACTCTTCAGAACAGATAAATAGCTCAGATCTTACCCTTAACTTCAGAAAATATTCGCCTCATCTCATATCTAAACATTCCATAAACAGATCTAGAAAATACATAGTCATTTCAAATCTAGAGATCCCTCTTCATCATTTTCTTCATAGGTGCATTATTAATTCAGATCAATCAATAAACTGCTACCCTTCCATGCAGATATAATTCAAAGTGAAGTATTCATTAAAACCCAGACTTATGCACACCCTTGCACTACTAATCTTCTTCTCCTTATATAGATTTAGCCTTTGTCAATACCATAAGCCAAAACCACTCAACTTCTAATGGTATTCCTGGACGGGATCAAATAGATAATCCAATGCTCAATACTATGGGCCAATACCATGGTAATGCCCCTAGGTATCATAGTTTTTAGAGCGCAAAAGGCATACACGACTTTGAGCGTGCGTATCCGCGTGTATATGCAACTTCGCCTCATAAAAAATGCGTATATCCTAACCCTGAATGTATATGCGGGTTCCCTTCACAAAAGTAGAGTATATATGCGGGTTGCCTTCACAAAAGTAGCGTATACATTGTGACATATTATATTTATCATTTTTCTGTCACTTACTAGAATTATTTTCTCTGTCACATCTGAACTGATCTGTAGATACATCATTCTTACATCTTTAGCACATAGGTTGCTTATCATAGGAAACTCATCAAGTAGGTTTCCATCAAGGCCAACTTCATCAAGTAGGTTGCCATCCAAAGACAACTCATCAAGTCAGTTTCCATCAAGGACAACTTCATCTAGTAGGTTGCCATCAAAGACAACACATTGCATCATATTTCCAACAGTCTTATTTCATCAAGTAGGTTGCCATCAAGGACAACACATTGCATCATATTGCCAACAATCTCCCCCTTTGGACTTGATGGCAACCATGATGGTGTTTGATCACCACAATAGATAGATACATTGATTATAATAATTATTCAAACACCATGATACTCTCCTCCTATTCAAACACCATGATACTCTCCCCCTTTGACATCAAGGGCAAAGGGCGGATCAAAGCCAAAACAAGGTTTTTCTTCTCTTGTAGAAAGAAGAGCTTTGTAGATCTGATGTGCACTGAAGTTACCATTCTCCCCCTGAGTTCATGCTGAAAACATATTTTTCAATGAAGTACATGACTCTATGACCTTTCCTATCACCAAGGACTCATACATACATCAATGATCCAACCAAGTGGATTTACACATTTTGACTCAACTACCCAACCAAGTGGGTTTACAAATTTGATCAAGTCCTTACATGATTGAATATTACAATTTTACATCATAGGTCTCAACATGACCTTTTCATCAAATTAAAAATATGACTTTTTATGACCAACATCAAAAAGACCTCAAGAGAGAGATCATATTTCAGAACCATCATAATGCCAACAATGCATCCTTTCCACATGACCAATGCTCCCCCTTAGCCTGTGCATCCTGGACACTTTCAACAGCAAATCATCAAGGCATCTTTATCAAGAAACATCAGAGAATGAAATAGAATTATGAGAACTGGAACACCACCAGAGATACCCAACAACACTGCAGCTCTGCTGAAGAATGCTGACCCAGAAAAATTTTGCCAGAAAACACCCATACGTAGTTTTCTGTGTATAAACCCACATATATACACGACTGTCCTTCATGAAATCCACGTATCCAATTTAATCTTAAGATTTTAAGTAGATCTGATCTTCTATATGGCAGAGACTACTCCCAGCTTCTGTCTGAGATATTCAAATGCTTCCCTAGAATATATGAGAGAAGAAAGATATGACAATGTAACTGTGCTTTCAAGTGTCATCCAACAGTTGTAGCATAAGCACATCAATAACCAAGCCTTCAGACTCTTTGCAGCATTAACATATTCTTCCCAAGAGGAATTATCATACTAGAACAACTTCTTCAATAGAAAATATGTGTCAAGCAATCATCCATGTGATCTTATCTCTGAATCATAAGACTTCCATCTCATCCATGTGTGAAAACAAAAGATACTCTTCATCAAAAAGCAATCAGGGCTCATTCATCATAAGAAACCATGTATCATGTCATCATCATGAGTATTACGAAAACTAAGGAATAAGTAGATACAATGTCAACAATGCACTCATTAGTAGTTAGACTGGTGCTCCCCCTGAACCTGTGCTCCTGTTCTTGAGCCATCTCACTGTTTTCCTTAACAGAAAAGCATACGCTTCTGTCTCCAAAGGAACTCGCGTGTGTACACGGCTTTAGTTCACTAAACCCGTGTATGGAAAGTGAAATACTGAAAATTTCACAACTCCATCTCCCCCTAAACTTATGTCACCTGTACCTATCTTCTTCACATCAGATGCACTGTCAGAAATAAACATAACCAGAATTACAAAACCAACCATGAGAATCACCATACATTGCTCCCCCTGTGATGATACATTACTAATCCCTAGAATGTATCTCACATCACTCCTGCAGTCATTATAAGAAGTAAGCTTTAGAAGCGGATGACTGAAGTAGGGTCAATATTCCCTACGTTTCTGACATATCCTCCTTCTTTTTCCAGCTTTGCTTGAAGTTTCTTATTGTGTGCTAAAATTTATCCAATTTCTCAGATCTATTCATCCTGCATTCTTTTTATACATGTCCATACTTGTTACAAGCATAACATTTTGCATGACCAGAAAAGTAGGCATAGGAATCATAATGTGTTTTTATATTCTTTCTTCTATTGCAATCAGTTGCTTTATGACCATACTTGTTGCATGAGAAACAATATCCCTTAAAGAAACCTGAGTACCTTTCTGTATATAATCTGTTTGTTTGAGACTGAAACAATCTAATTCTGCAATTGGCTGCAACATGCCCATAATTATGACATTTAAAGCATTCAACATTATTGATCAAAGGAGGGAATGGTTTCTTTTGAGAGTTCATGATTGTCGGTTGACCTTTTGTTTCTTCCAACACTTCAGGTTTTGCATTGATATCCTTTGAATCTTTAGCACTTTCTTGTGAACTAGATTCTCCTTTAACAGTTTCATGAAAACCAAGACCACATTTAATAGAAGGAGACCTTTGACTACTAAGAATATTGTCCAGAATCTTAGTACTATCTTGAAACCTCAAGAGTTTATCTTTTTCTTCTAATTTACCTTTTAAAATGTTTACCTCAACCTCCAATATTTGGCATTGCTTCTTCATACTTTCTTCAACCCTTCTTCCTTCTTCTACTTGATCATTCAATTTTAGAATCTCTTCTTTCAACCCATTTTCTTGTTCTTCAAATGTTTGTAGAAGTTCTTCATTCTTCTTATTTGATTTTTCCAAATCTTCTTTGAGAGAGATGATTTCTGCTTCAAGTCTTTCACTTCGATTGGTTACTTCATCCTGCAGTCTTTGATATATTTCTATCTGTCCCTTCATTGATTCTATTTGTCCATTCATTCTAGAGATCATATCTTGGTAGATAGATTCCTTCCTTTTAAATGGATCTTCATCATTGATTTTGAGATTTGCTTCTAGACTTATACTGTTACTTTCACTATCTTCACCATTGCATGCACAAGAAAGTGAATCACAAGAACAACAATCAATACCTGTTTCATCTTCTTCATTTTTTACTACACATGTTTTCTGAGGTAGCTCCTTTCTTTGAGTAGCCTTCCTCTTTTGGTTCCTTGCCATGAGCACTTGCAGATCTTGGTCAGAATCTTCTTCATCCTCATTTGACATTTCATCATTATCTTCATTTGTATAATAACTCTTTCCCTTCTCAAATTGTTTCCCTTTATCATGATTTTCTTCATAAGGAAATTTAGCAACATAATGACCAACTCTTCCACAAGTAAAACACTTGAAGGGAATCTTACCTCTGAATCTTCCAGTACCTGGTTGGAGTCTTCTCACAAAATTTGCTTCTTCTTCTTCTGATATATAACTTGATTCCTTGACAACTTCCTTTTCTTTTCCTTTTGCACATGCCTTAAAGGAAACTTCTCTGATTTGAGAGGGACCTTATTTTCTCATTTCAAAATCAGTTAGAATACCATATATTTGAACAATAGTAAGTGTTTGCAGATCTTACCTTTCTTCAATTGCTAATAATTTTGACTCAAATTTTGAAGTCAAAGATCTTAAGACTTTTTCCACCTGAGTAGTATCGGTTATGGTTTCACCAAAATTTTTCATACAATTTACAATATCATCTAGACGTAAAAAGAAACTGGCAATACTCTCATCACTATGCATCCTTAAATTTTCATATTCAATTCTGAGAGTTTGGAGTTTTGCACTTTTTACCTTTGCATCTCCTTCATAGCTTTGAATGATTTTGTCCCATATTTCTTTTTCTGAATTTAGCTGCATCACTTTAACATATTTAGATTCAGACATGCTTCCTAATAAAACATTGACTGCTTTGGCATTGATTTCATATTTCTTCCTTTGTGCTACATCAGTAGGAATAATTTCCGGATACTGATAACCTTCTTCCACGACTTCCCATACTTCTGCACCAAGACTTTGCAAATATGATTTTGTTCGTATCTTCTAGAATAATAGATTACTTCCATTGAATAGAGGTATGTGAAGTCTATGTGCATGAATTTCGATTTTGCAGAATCTGTTCAAGTGATCAAGCTTAGGGACTGCTACATGATCTGTATTTGAAAAATCTTTTGAGAGGGGAGCAGGTATTTAGTGCCAGAACCGAAAACTTGCTCTTTTGTTGACACAAATATACGCTACTTTACAGAACCCAAGTCAGTGTATACCATAAATATCCTTAAGAAAACTTGCGTATGTCCAGATATCTTATTATGCATTTAATTCTTTACTTAGATCATTGCATCATTCATTCATCAGATGTTTAGTAAGCAGTAAGCATGTGCAGTAATAACAGAATAAACCATCACACATAAGCAACACACATGAACACCAGTATTTAAGGTGGAAACCCAATTTGGGAGGAAACCACCGCTGTTGTCGTCTCTGTCTTCAATATTTATTATAAAGAAAACTTCTTACAATTTTGTACTGGCGTAGACTCATACTAGCACGGGGCACCCACCTACGAAGGGCTACAACCTTCTCTCGTTTACCCGAGCTCTCTAGAAAAGGGAACGCTACAACTTCCTCTCCCGTTTACCAACCTCTCCCCGAAGGGAGCTCTAGCCCTTCCTCTCATTTACGGCCCTCTCACAGAAGGAGCTACTACCTGCTCTCGTTTGTCATTACTACCCTTGTCTCATTTATCAAACTGCAACGGAAGGAGCTACAACTATCAACGAAGAGCTTGGACCCTCGGCACAAACTGGGACTACGTTTCATCAATTTTCATACTGGATCCAACAACTTCCATACAACACATCTTGTAGGCCACTTTTCATCAGATTTTTAGACTAGACCCACTCCACACATTTAAGCTCAACATACATCAAACTGAAACTTATAACCCCATCAATTCATTCATTGAATCATCAACCAATCAACCAACAACTTGATCTTCAATTAACATAATCATCAGCATATTCAACATTCAAACAACCTAGATCTGTATGAATACATTATTGACGGATAAAGTAAACCAGCATAACAGATCAGACATTTCATTCCACATACTTCAGCAAAACCCTAGATTCCATACGCGCTTTTACTTTACTGAACCTGCGTATATATGTGCTTTCATAGAGACAAACCTGCGTATACTTCTGCACATATTCCAGAACCAACCTCACATTCCATACGCGCTTTTCCTAAAGCCAAACTGCGTATGCACACGCTTTTTATGAAGCAAACCTGCGTATAGATCTTCAAACTTTGTAGGGCTGCGCAACTCTTCAGAATAGATAAATAGCTCAGATCTTACCCTTCACTTCAGAAAATATTCGCCTCATCTCGGATCTAAACATTCCATAAACAGATCTAGAAAATACATAGTCATTTCAAATCTAGAGATCCCTCTTCATCATTTTCTTCATAGGTGCATTATTAATTCAGATCAATCAATAAACGGTTCCTTGTGTAGATGAGTTAAAGTGGTATTCATTAGAAGCCAGACTTGTACCCCGCACGTGATCTTCTACTCCTTGTAGATTTAGCCTTTCTCAGCCATAAGGTCAAAACCACACAACTTCCAATGGTATTCCTGGACGGGATCAAATAGATAATCCAACACTCAATACAATGGGTCAATACCATGGTAATGCCCCTAGGTATCATAGTTTTTAGAGCGCAAAAGGCATACGCGACTTTGAGTGTGCGTATTCGCGTGTATACGCAACTTTGCCTCATAAAAACTACGTATATGCTAACCCTGAATGTATACGCGGGTTCCCTTCACAAAAGTAGAGTATATACGTGGGTTGCCTTCACAAAAGTAGCGTATACATTGTGACATATTATATTTATCATTTTCTTTCATTCTTTGGAATTTTTCTCTGTCTACATACGGGCGATGCAGCAGATACATCATTCTTACATCTTTAGCACATAGGTTACTTATCATAGGAAACTCATCAAGTAGGTTTCCATCAAGGCCAACTTCATCAAGTAGGTTGCCATCAAAGACAATTTCATCAAGTAGGTTGCCATTAAGGACAACATATTGCATCATATTACTGTCTAGTCTTATTTCCTCAAGTAGGTTGCCATCAAGGACAACACATTGCATCATATTTCCAACAAATTGTTACCTCTGGCTGAATGGTGGATATCATCCATACTGCATACTGCAGCAAAAACGACCCCATTTCTGGCACTTTATGGATATCATCCATCGTCCATCACATCATATTTAAGAGAGAATTCTAAGTTTCAAGAAATGTAAGATCACATCAAGCATCAACATCAAGCTCTCCAAATCTTAAAGGATAGCCTAAATTTTGTGCAAAATCGAATGAATCAATAGGAAGATCAACATCGCAGTGAGAGAAGTTTTTATGTAGGAGACTGGGTATTTTTACGGCTATAACCATATAGAAAATTTCTCTCAAGGAAGCTAAGAAGGATAATAATTTTTCTACGAAGTGCTATGGTACTTACAAGGTGTTGCAAAATATTGATACTATGGCATATAAATTGGAGCTTCCTGCTTCCTCGCGAGTGCATCTAGTTTTCCATGTTTCATGCTTAAAGAAGGTTAGAGGTGACAAACTTACAGCTCAAACAATATTGCCAAAATTTGATGAGGAAGGAAAAATCATATTGGAACCTGAAGCAGCTACGGAAACAAGAACTCGAAAGCTACGAAATCGATCAATTTCAAAGTATCTCAGCAAGTGGAAGAACTTGCACGCTGAAGATTCTACATGGGAGGATGAAAAATTTATACAAAAACATCCAGAGCTAGTCAAGCATTGAGGACAATATTTTTTTGAAGGAGACAGGCATGTTAGGTCCTTGTATTACTAGTATAGTCCCTTATTCTTGTTATCTTAGCCCTGTTATTTTTATTATTGTACCCCTGTAACCCCCATATTGTTATTACTGTGCTCTTAAATTATTGTTGTTAGGTCGACTAGGATTATATGGTGACCCCATGCACTGCTATATATAGAAGGATTTTTTTTCATTTGTATCATCCAAGAATTGTTTATTTATGTAATATAAAGGTTTTTTCCCCCTCCAAGTGGCTTATTTCTAAGGCATTGATTTATATTTTCTTCTATTTTTGGAGTTCGTTTCATAACACAGTCATACTTTGTTAGATTTATCGAACCCTTATTTAGTTAGAAGCATCCATTATGTTTAATCACTTATTTATTGACCATATTTCTACAAAATCAACTAGAAACATATATAGTATTAAGAAAAACTATATCTCCATGAAGAATTCATTGAAATACGATAGAAATATGGAAGAAATAATTAGACGACCTCTTCAGCAAGCTTCAGACAAACCTAAATTTAATGCGCACTTTTGTTGAACTGAACCCACATGCATCGACGCTTTCACCATGATGAACCAACATATAGATCTGCAAATATTATAGGACTGTGTAACTCTTCAGAATAATTATTTAGCTCAGATCATATCCTTCACTTCAACAAATATTCGTGAGATCACATATCTAAACATTTAACAAACAGATTAAGTAAATACATAGTCACTTTAGGTCTAGAGATACCAATCCATCATAATATCCATAGGTTCATCATTATTTTAGATCTATTAATCAATTGTAACCCATTCCATGGAGATATACTTCATAGTTAAGTATTCATTCAATTCCCATACACATCCACACTAATTTTCACTATGATATTCACCTCCTTATATAGTTTGAGCCTTTACCAATACCATGAGCCAAACCACACAAGTTTTGATGGTATTCTTGGAAGGAATCAAATAGACGATATAACACTCAATACTGTGGGCTAATACCATGGTAAGGACTCTTGGTATTATAAAATGAGTGTGTAAGTACATACACGACTTGCCTTCTTCGTAACCAGGTGTATATCCGAATTATCTTCATAAAAACAGCATATATAATAATTCTAGATGTATACATCGGTTGCCTTCATCAAACTTACGGGCACACTTGGGTTGCTTTCATCTGTTATGAAACCAGCTCCAAAAATAGAAGAAAAGAGAGACCAACGCCTTAGAAATCAGCCACTTCGAGGGGGTAACCTCTAATAAATTACATATATGAACAATTCTTGGATGACACAAGTGACGAAAACTTCCTTCTATATATAGGAGTCCATGGGCCCACAATATAATCCTAGCGGATCTAACAATAGAAATGTAAGGGCACAACAATCACAATATTGGGGTTACAGGTGTACAACAATAACTATAACGGGGCTACAGTAATAACAATAAGGGACCACACTAGTAATATAGGGACCTAACATGCCCCTCTCCTTCAAAAAACTGTTGTCCTCAATGCTTGAGTAGCTCTGGGTGCTTATGTATAAAATTCTCATCCTCCCATGTAGAATCATTAGTGGCTAAGTTCTTCCACTTGATGAGATACTCTGAAATTGATCAATTTCATAGTTGTTGAGTCCTTGTTTCCATGACCACTTTAGGTTCCAATATGATTTTTCCTTCCTCATCAATTTCTGATAATATTGTTTGAACGCCAATATTTTCACCTATAACCTTCTTTAAGTATGAAACATGGAAAACTGGATGCACTCACAAAGAAGTAGGAAACTCCAATTTTTATTGAATAGTACCAATCCTTTGCAACACCTTGTAAGGACCATATTACTTTAGCGATAATTTATTATCCTTCTTACCTTACTTGAGGGACATTTGTTTGTATGGTTTTAGACATAAAAATAACCACTCTCCTACATCAAAACTTCTCTCGCTGTGATGTTGACTTTCCTGTTGTTCATTCGATTAATTTAGGTTATCCTTTAAGAGTTGGAGAACTTCTTGTTGATGCTTGATGTGATCTTCCACTGCTTGAACCTTAGAATTTTCTCTTAGATATGATGTGATGGACAGTGGATGATATCTATAAATTACCATAAATGGTGTCATTTTTGCTGCAGTATAGAAGGAAATGTTATACCACCATTCAGCGAGAGGTAACCACTTGACCCATTGTGTTTGTTTATCAGATACAAAACAACGAAGATATCCTTCCAAAAATTTATTCACTATCTCAGTTTGACCATCAAATTGAGGATGATAAGATGTGATATGAGCTAATTGAGTACCCAAACAAGAAAATAACTCTGTCCAAAAATTTCTAGTAAAAATGGGATCTCTCTCGCTCACAATAACCTTTGGGTTTCCATGTAGCTTTTTAATTGTGTCCATAAATGTAGTAGCAACTGTAATTGCTTTAAATGGATGAGATAATGCACAAAAGTTTTCATACTTGGTAAGTCTATCAAATACCACCATGATGACACTCTTTCCTTCGGACTTAGGTAAACCTGTGATAAAATCCATTGAAATCTCATCCCAACGTTGAATTGGAATGGATAAAGGTTGTAGAAGACTCAATGTGTTAATTGTGTCAACTTTGTTTTGCTGGAAAACCAAACATTCCACCACAAACTTTTGAATACCAGATTTAAGGCCATCCCAAAAAAATTCTTTCTTCACCCTGTCGTAAGCTTTTAAAAATCATGAGTGTCCTCCTAAAGGAGAAGTGTGCAACTCCAAAAGAATATTTTGTTGAAGTTGGGAATTATTACAAAGATATAAGCGATCTTTGTACCATAGGAATCATTTTTCCAACTAAATGTATCAGATGTACTAGGATCTTGCTGCAACTTTTGAATGAGTATCCATACATCTTTGTCCTTCTTCCATTCATCTCTTGCTTCAGTTATCCAATCTGGTTGGATAATAGAAATGGCACAAAGCAATGCTTCCACCTCTTCTTTCTTTCTTGAGAGTGCATCTGCAACAACATTAAGCTTTCCTTTTTTGTAGATTATTTCAAAGTCATAACCCAACATCTTTGTGACCCATTTTTGCTGCTCTTCTGAAGATAGTCTTTGTTCCAAAAAGTGTTTAAGACTATCATGATCAGTTTTTACCTTGAAGTGTCTTCCCATTAGGTAAGTTCATCATTTCTTTAGTGCATGCAGTATTGCTAACATTTCCTTCTCATAAATAGGTTTCTGTAAATACTTTCCTTTGATTGGACGACTTTCAAAAGCAATGGGTATTCCTTCCTGCATTAAAACTGCACCAATTCCATTTCCTGAGGCATCACATTCCACAATAAAGGTTTTTGTGAAGTCTGGTGTAGCTAAGACCGGTGCTAGGCACATTGCCTCTTTAAGACGTTCAAAGGCCTTAGTTGCTTAAGGAGTCCATGAAAATGCATCTTTCTTCAATAATGTTGTTAGAGGTGCTGCTATTCTCCCATAATTCTTAACAAAATTGCGATAATACCTGTTAACTCGAGAAATCCTCACAACTGCTTTATGGTTGTGGGGACTTTCCATTCCTTAATGGCTTTAATTTTGTTAGGGTCTACCTTAACACCCTCGTGAGATACAATATGACCCAGATATTCCACCTCTTGTACTCCAAAGGAACATTTGGATGTTTTTGCATATAATTGTTTCTCCTGCAATAGTTTGAGCACCCTGTCAACATGTTCAACATGATCCTTCCAAGACCTGCTGTAGATTAGTATATCATCAAAAATACTAGCACAAATTTTCTAAGGAAGGGTTTGAAAATGGAATTCATCAACCCTTGAAATGTAGAAGGTGCATTGGTAAGGAAAAAAGGCATGACCAAAAATTCATAATGACCCTCATGAGTTCGAAATGCTGTTTTTGGAATATCTTCAGTCTTCATTCTAATTTGATGATATCCTGAACGAAGATCCAACTTGGTAAAATAAATTGCTCCATGTAATTCATCCAATAATTCATCAATCACAAGAATGGTAAATTTATCTTTAATGGTGAGCTTATTGAGCTCCCTATAATCTGGACACATGCGCCATGATCCATCCTTCTTGTGTACCAATACTACAGGAGCAGAGAAAGAACTTTGACTAGGTTGAATTATACCCGCCTCTAACATTTCTACAATCATACATTCAATTTCGCTCTTTTGGACATAAGGATATCTATAAGGCCTAATGTTTGGAGGAACACTACCTGGAATCAAATGAATAGCATGATCATGATCACGAATAGGTGGGAGTCCTTTGGGAGTTTCAAACACCTTGGAATGATTGTCCAAGACTTGTTGGAGATCTGCAAAAATATATGATTTTGATGTTGGAACTTCTAGTGAACATAATTGTGCAATTATGCCTTATTTTTCTTTCTTTAGAAGCTTTGTCATGACATTAGAGCTTATTATCCTTCCTGGCTTCCCTTCAATACCCCGTAATTCGACTTCCTTTCCTTCTGAAAAAAG
>JAXQQM020092200.1:0-40738 GCA_034641835.2 Pinus albicaulis
TTTGGGCTAAATCCAAACCATTTCCCCTCCACGTGCCCGCGCCCTAGAACCAGGTGCTAGACCCACAAAGCGATTATCGCATCGCAAAATCTGAGCGCATAAGTCTGTTTGTCATGTTTAAAACTCCGATGCTGATTAGCATTGTATATTATAGCCCCCCATCATATTGCTTTTCATATAGAACAAGGCCCTGCAGTCGGGCGCCTATCCACTTCGTATATATAAAACCATCTCGACACACGAAACCTTTATTTTAATTTTTTGTGTTTTTTGCAGGGTTTGAAAAGATTTTCGCCGGTGCTAAGCTTAATTCACTCCCCACCGTCGATCTAATCTGCAGATCGATGACCCACTAATCAATCGTCCTGGTGGTCCCCATGGTCAATCACTGTACAAAACTGGAGCAGTTTTGATCGCACCACCTTTCAAAGGAAAGTTGTATTCCCCGTTTCGTCGCGATCAATGCCACAGGCCGACACGTGACCTTAAGCGATTTGGAGATATTACCCTCCCCGGGCATTAAACATTGACTGTGGGCTCAGCGCAATATTATCGTATGTTGTCCGATCTTAGGCTGGCTCATCGGATGGCGATCGCACTCAAAAGAAGCTCGGGGGATAGGTTAAGCTACGACGCATTTATCAAAACATCTCCGCCGTCGATCTGATCTGCACATCGACGGCCCACAGTTAGTCGCCCTGGTCCCCACAGCCACGACAGCAGTCAGTGGTCCCACAGAACCGGTGGTCCCCGACGCCTAGTCAGCATACACATCAGTGCACACGCGGCAGCAACTGATTGGAGCGAGCCTTGTTTGTTTGCTCGTATGGTCGTGAAATCTGGACCTGGGGAAATTTATAGGGCGAATTTCATAAGGATTTCGGGTCACACTCACCCTGACATCAGCAGGCCCCAAAACGGACCCGGGGAACTTTATAGGGCAGATTTCATAAGGATTTTGGGTCACACTCACCCTGACATCAACGGACTCCTTTTGTGACCCGAAATGGTTTATTCAGCTTCGTTTATCAATGTTTTGAAGTTCGAGTATGTTAGTTAATAAAGGGTGATTATATGGTTTTTCCATTATATACTGAAGAAAGGCTGAAGGTTGGGGTTTTAATTTCTGCGCCTTCGATTATTTAAAAGAAAGCCATCTATGGGTTCAAATTTCCACGCCTCATCAATAATCTAGAGGCACTGATGCCTCACGATCCCCGCGCAGCACTGTACACCAAAAAAACACAGTAAATGAATCACAAACGAAGAGTATCAGTGTCGAAGACATAAACGCACCATAACAGAAGATTGAAGACAGATCTGGGGGGATTACGGCTAAGATTGATTATCAAAATCCTAATCCTCCTAATTAAAACATAGTTCAAAGAAAATCATAAGTTTTTATCGGACAACAAGGCCTCCATCGCTACATTGATTCCTCCCAGCAAGACATCTGAGGCAAATTGATTCCTCCCAGCTACCACATTGCCACCTGTGCCTCAAAGCATGCAAACAGAGGCCAAATTTACTGATCAAGATCAGATATTGGCCTCAAGCACAGCCGAATAGTTATTTCTTCCAAGGAACTTAATGTAAAAAATATCAGCAGAGTGACTATTACACAACACAGAGCCTCAAAAGTCAAAAAGAGCTCCCACCGAGCTTAAATCTTAATGTAAATTATTTAATACAGAGGAAACCTATGTAAGCTTCTTCATCGAGCCCCCCGAAGGCCGAGAAGCCATTAAGTCTGTATTAATTATCTTTGGAGATCTTTTATCAGATCTGACCTCCTCATTCTTCTATAAATACTACTGGAGAATATGAGAGAGGGTTTGGTTGAATTGGTTGCTAAACTTTGAAATGTAATTGAGCTTGAGACTTCTACTTGTAAATAGTGTTCACTGGTTCTTGGAGCTCTGCTTGTGATAGATAAGTTATTCTGGGAAGTGTAGATGATTGCTAAGCTAAAGCATTGGACTTAGAGTTGTAACTGGTTTGGAGCATCAATACAAGCTGATTTATGAGATCCTAGTCTATGTTGACGGTGATGTTTTTCTCATTGTAACTCGTTATTTTGTTTCTGTTTTCACTGTGTTCATTTTCTCTTATAAAGAATAGCATGCATAGATTTAGGAGCTACTGTATATCAGTACTCTTCTCTGATTGAAAATCTTTATCTTCATGTTTTCTTTCAAATCTGTGTTATTTAGGAATGATTTAATTCAGTTCTAAGCATAGGAATGTTGGCGTTCCCTCGTCCTGTTGCCTTAGCTAATTTTTATTCTTAAATTTTATGTTCAGTACATGTTAAGTAGAGATGAACTAAGGAAGATATGGTGTGCCCTGGTCCTAGTTTTATCCCCAAATACTGTCTAAATGTTTCCCTTGGAATGTGTTGAAAGTTGGCTAGTGTTGAAACACTTACCAGATCTTAGGCCATTCTTTGTTATCTTTGTGTTTGTATTGAAAGTTGCCAAGTAGAGCAGAGCTAGGAGAGGATTTGTGGTAAGCCCGACCCACTAGTTTCTTCTCCAACAGTGGCCTTCAAGTTTCCCTTTGTTTTAAGAATGTTTTTCTATTGAAAGTGCATCAAAAGTAGGCTAGTTTAGAAGTACTTACCTGATATTATATTAATTTTATGTATTTCTTAAGTGTATGTCAAAAGTAGGCTATTTTAGAAGTACTTACTTGATCTTACGCTGCTCTTTTTTCTTCATCTGTTCAATTCCCCTTTTTTTTGTCTCATTTCATTCCATAAATCAAACTTTAAAGAGATTCGTAGACATAGATGACTTGCCCCATGGACCACTCTTGAACCTGATTGTTTCAATTAAACCCTATTATGACTCCATAGCCCAATAGACTAAAACTTGCAATTATCTATCTTCTTGGCCAAAACTTGTTCTATTTTCTTGCAACTTCTCACCTTTGAAACTCTTTGCATTTAGAACTTTCACCTCAAATAGTAATCATGCTCAACCATCCAAAAACAAACAACACCCTCGGCCTTCATAACTAGCCTAATATCATTACCTCAAACTTCAAAGATAAATCCATCTTTGCACTTATTGGAGAGATCCCTCTCCGGATTCAGGAGGGCTAGATCCTAGAATCCCAAAGTGGTTGAAATGATGTTCTCCCTGCAGTTGGAATTTTTCCAATCTTGCTAATTACAGGGTGCCAACATTTTAGGTGACTCCACTGGGGAAGAACCTAATTGTAAGCTCTAGTTCCCCTTGAAATTTCAAACAAACATTGTTTAGTGAGTAAGAAGCAGCTTTTTTCAAGCACTACCAAGAAATGGTAATCATGATAAAACTTGTTTGAATCAGTGACAAACTAGGCAAACCCTAGGATTCTCATAAGGTTTATCTAACCTTGAAAAATCAGTTGGCTTAGCCATAAGAGTAGACTGTCTTTGTCTCATAACTGTAGGTAAGTTTTGAAACAGAGTTAGGACATTCTTAGAAACCACACAATTGAAAAATAACTCAGAAAACCCAAAAATATTTCAGATTAGTATCCAATAAATATGGTGGTGGACCATTAAACCTTTTACCTTCTTAGGAGCTAAAAAATTCCACTTTGAGACTCCACAATCCTGAACAGGCCTTAAGACTCCACTCAGAAGAACCCTTATCATTTGTAATATCATTAAAACTCAGTCAGAGGATTGAAGGATTAAAATTTGTGTAAACATATTAATTGACCTTTTAAAGACTCTCATACATGGTCGAACTTTTCTTGTCTATTTGGGTCTGAAAAACACAGCATAGTGGCTCCTAGAAAGATTCACACCAGAGCCTATCTTGACCCTGATCCACCTGAGATATTTGATAACCCAGAAAGTATCCTTAGGAAGTCTCCTAGGATTAAATTATCAACTATTTTCAGATCACCCTTGAGAGCTAATTCAGTTCCTGAAAATCTTTCAGCTCTACAAAAATCACAAGTTGACTTAGTAAATCCCTTTAGAACTAGGTCATTTGATGATATAACTCAGCTAGATTCTGAGTCTTCACTTTCATCTCCTGAAACAAGTGGCCATCTTGATAGCAGAGAGACAACACCTCCTAATTTACATTTCCTTCACAACTTAGGTGTCTCTCATCCAAGATCAGCTCAGTAGTCTACTCCTGGTCCATCCACTTCTGCTCACCCTACATCCACTGTCCAAACTACTCCACTTCAGCCCACTTTTCCTTTTGTTAATCCACCTCTTGTGAATCTACCCCCACCACATATCATGGCAGCATGGTATGCTTCCTTAGTCCTTCATGTTCCATTAGTCAATCTTTGACAGGACTATCAGTCCAAAATTCCATTGTACGATGCTAGCAATGCTACAACTGCATCACAACATGTGGATAAGATGAATGACTACTTTGACAGAAATGAAATTGATGATGATTTTGTCAAACTTAGACTATTTGCTCAGAGTTTGGGGGGAGAAGTAAGAAAATGGTTTAAAGGCTTAACCCCCCATAGTATCAATGATCTCCAAGCCTTCCATCAAACATTCTTAAACAAATGGGAAGTAAAGAAGAATCCTCTCCAAGTCCTTTCTGATTACAAGAACCTCCAAAGAAACACGGGGGAAAGTGTACAAGCTTATTGTACCAGATTTAATAGTGTATATAATTCACTTTCCCCTGATCTAAAACCACCACAAGGCTCAGCTTTAAACAAGTTTCCTGAAGGGTTCGACCCTGAGATGGCCTATCAGCTGAGAGAGAGAGATCCTGCAACCCTTGAAGAGAGGCAAAAAGGGGCTCTTGCTGTGGAAGTTAACTTGATGGAGAAGAGAGCAAGAATGAAAAATGAGAGGAAAGTGTCCTTTAGAGAAGAAAATACACCCTCTACTTCCAACTCAAATATGGAGAGAATGATGGAGGAGATGATGAAGAAAATGAGCATCCTTGAGAGAGCATAAACCAATAAAAACCAAGTCGTTCCTCAAAACAGAAACCAGAACCAGAATTAGAATTTTAGAAGGAACCAACCTCCAAACAGACCTAGGGAAGATGATCAACAGATCACTCCTCCCTTCCATCAAAACTATGTAAGTGAGGTTGAGGAAACATATGAAATAACAAAGGAAGATGATATCAACATGCTGGGGGTAGATAATGATGACTTTGACATTCATTGTGATATAAAACAAGGTCTATACACACCTTATGATGACAAAAGAGATGATGATGAAAATTATTATCAAGACTTGGAAAATATTATCATAGAGCCTCAAAAGGATTATGACCTTAGAAGTAAGAAAAATCTAGAAACCCCCAACAACAAAACCTCTGAAAAATCTTCACAAAATAGCACTGCAACCAAGCCTAAAGTTGTCAAACAAAAGGACAAAACAATGACTGTGAATTCTGATAAAGGTAAAGAGAAAGGCACTCAAAACAATGAAAAACAGACATTAGGGGAATTTTGAGGTCTAAAATGGGCCTCCTAAGGAAATTATAAAATAATAGTGGAAAGAATCAAATAAGATTTGATGACATCATCAAATTTTAGAGGGAAAAATGAAAAAACTACTTTTTCAACTCATATTTTCAACTTATCTCCCAAATGTTTTACTCAAATTTCGAGCAGGAGTACTCATTGGATGCGAAATTTAATTCCTCATCCAAGGAGTACCCATGTTGCATACTTTCGATGGGTCCTACTACACGAAAAATGAGAAATACATGAAAAACATGATTGTAATCACATTTTTTTTTATGTATTTCTCATTTTTCATGTAGCAAGGTTCATCTAAAGTATGAAACATGGGTACTCCTTGGTTGAGAAATTAAATTTTGCATCCAACGAGTACTCCCACTCGAAATTTGAGTAAAAATTTTGGGAGATAACTTGAAAATACGAGTTGAAAAAGTAGTTTTATTATTTTATTGTTTTTTAATATTTTTACCCTTTTATTTAAAAAATGGTAAATCATCCCCCATGGTTGACATCATCATCTTGAATCCTATTGGTTGTTATAAAGTTTATTTTTGTTGTACATTTTTCTTAGGAGGCCTATTTCAGACCTCAAAATTCCCCTAATGGTGTAGACATTAGTAGTACTAACACTTCAGCTAGTACTCCTGTTGTTGTGGAGGTAAATCCCCTCTGCGGACAGAGGCGATCCCTACTAGCCTAGACCGGGTCTAGCAACAATCGTCACACGCTATAGTGCAGGTTCCTAATTGCAAATAAACGAACTAGCGATGAAGGCTTACCTGGAATCCAACGTTGTCGCTTGTAGAGAAAGTAGCGCTCTCGTTCCTTAGCTCCAGAAGATCATGATCCTCATGATCTCCGTGATCGGACACCTGCACACGCAAGAAACAAAACAAACGCAAGCGTAAAATCCAGTATATGCAACTATATGTCGGTCAGAGAAGACATAACTCATCATCATAATCAACAACAAGAGTGGAACCATAACCAATAGTCATTTATCATTAATCAATCAAGGGAGGATACAACCTAACTCTGACGCTGAATTCTCCTTCGGAGGGTCACCAGCGGAACACATCTCGAAAAATCCTATCGGGGATGGGACAAGCCTCTCTCTTCGGATGTCTTGACAATAATCTCCTTGCTTGGATTTGGCCTTTAGGGAATGAATCAAGGTTCTTGCAGCATAAGGCTCTGATGGCTCTTGGGAACTTGGAGACTCGCTTGCAAAGGAGATGAGCAAGCTTTTATAGATGGAGGAAGGGGATTTGGGATCCCTATAATCATGGGATTGGCCCTATCCTTAAGGAAGCTTCCATGAGAGGTGGAAAACCACTTCCTCTACATGGAGATCCGGAGCCAAACCTCCCAACTCAAATTAGATACCAATTTATGGATTGGTTAGGACAAAAATTCCGCCATTTATTTTTAAAAAACACTCCTTAAAATGGCTGGTGCGAGTGCGACTATGAGACAGAGCGCCAATTGGCGCGCCCTCTTTGAAGGATTTCCCCCATTGGCGCGGGTACTGAACTGGCTTCCCGCGCCAATGCAAAAAGAGGTGTTTTTAGGGTTTTTCACAAGGAGTTGTTTTCAGGACAATGAAAGCTCGTGTTTAGAGGGATGTTATGAAAGTGGTTTCAAGCTATGTCACTGCTCACAGGTCACGGAATGAGCCCTCGAATTGTGCGGGATGGGGAATTGCAAGGACGGTGACGAATTGCTGTGTAACTGATGCCCCCTAAAGCATGAGGCCCGAAAGAGAGAGAGGGGTGAAATGCTTTATGAGAACGTGTCCAAATGAAAACACCACTGTCGGAAAACCTACGTAGAGAAGTACAATTGATATCTCAGATACATGATATATATGTGGTATGGGCGCAGCCATCCACAATTGAGTATACAATAATCCAGATCCAAGGCATGGACGCAGCCATCTAGTGAGGATCGATAAATAGAATCAGGTATGGTCGCAGCCATCCAATGAATGATTCATGTAACTAATCATAATAATCCACAAAATCGCAGCCTGGATTCCAACAGATAAAATTCAGGTTCTTGCGCTCCATCTCGACCCGAACAAAGTACAAGTTCAAGCATGTGAAAAAGTGAGCTGAAGTCAAACATGCAAGAACATCGTCTGATTAACAGACACGAGAGGTACCACCAATGATGAAAATGGCCCTCAAGGTACTATAGGTACAATCTACGGCATGTGAACAATGACCTGACGTCGAACACCCATAGAATCACTTGATCGGAGGCTAATGATGAAAACCTCACGTCGAACGCGAAGAACCCGCCATTAAGGCATGCAGGCTCCAAGGTACTAGAAGGGAGTCTCTAGATCAGCTTCCTAGATAATGAGGTGGGCCATAATGTTTCCCACATCATCGACGCGAGACAAAGGAACATAATGTCTTTTTGAATTAGGATCAGACGAGAATCAGAGGAAGGTAGAAATTCTATAGAGGTCAACTTCTCTTGAACATATGGCAGTATGACAGTGAGTTTGGCAGTATTCGACATCAACGGATCAGAGGTCATGGTGACGAGGCCAAGAGCAGATGAGAGGTCAAAAAGGGATCACCCAAACCCACTGAGGCAAGTGAAAAACGAGATGAGATATCCCCAACCCGACACGAATGCAGACAAGTGCCATGTTCAAGAGCGACATACTGTCGACATGACCATGATGTTGGTTCCAGTTTCGGCACCATTTCTGGCGAGTACATATTTATTTTTACACAAGCTTGAAGAGGATACCATATGCTTGCTGTATAAGCCCATCCTAGTACATTTAACGAGCCCTAGGAAGGAGAGACTCGAATAGCGTCATTACGACTGAATCTGATGTCATCAGGGTTTAACGAGTCTGACAAAGGAAGAACTCGGTGTCTTTTCATGTTTAGAGAGTTTGAAAAGACAGCAGAAAAGTAAACTCCAATAGTCCCTTTTCATAAATAGTTCCTCAGATCCGAAAAGGTAGAAAACTTTGTCTAAGAAAACCTCCTAGTCTCAATAGGCTAGGGTATTCCTTTTTCGTAAATAATCTATCCCAGCCCGAAAACGGGGTAAACATATACTGGGTAGATGTCGTTTCGTGGCCACTTTAACGAGATCGAAATGACAAGGGCCTCGGCAATGTTTTTATGTTTAGAGAGTCAGAAAAGAGTTGAAAGATGATTCCAAAATGACTTTTTCGTGTATTTACCGAGCCCGAAAAATTATAAAATACAACTCGTGTCACCGTTTAAGTTGCATGAAAACCTGTTGCTGCACATAAAGGCAAGTGTAAAATCCATTTTTGACAAAATATATCAAAATATTAATAAAAAATGACTTTAAAACCTAATTAGATTTCAAAAATTTATAAATAAGTCTCAAATGGTAAAAACAAAATTACTTTTACTATTTACCTCATTGGAGAGCAACAGTGGTCCATTTGTGTGCAAACTTTCTGACGACGATTGCGACTGATTTGGGATGTCATTCAACTCCGCGTTTGTTCCAGGTAAAAGGTGTTCCCTTAAGCTCCATTCCAATCCATTTTTTATATGTTTCCATTGTGCATTAGACTTCTGGGTGAACCATTTTGAATTTTTAGGGCTCGCTCCATTGGCGCGGGTATCGGGCACGGACCCACGCCAATGGACATTTCTTCACAAAGAGGTCGTACCAATAGCGCAACGCAATTTTCCGCTCAAAATTTTGAAAATGTGAGCTATCTATGTGGATTTTCAAATGTTCCAGAGATCTAACAATGTATTTTTTATTGTATTGTTGCAGATATAAAGGAAAAATGGTTATCGAATGGAAGGAGAGGGAGCATGGGGAAGAGGATGAACTGGCTATGGAGAATGAAACCTGCATGACTGCGCTTAAGAATTGTGGTCTTCAAAAATTCTTCCTGACACCATGTTTACGAGCTCATCCAGAGCTGCTAAAGTACTTGGTCAGCATATGGGACGAAAATGAAGAAGTTTTTAAACTTCGGGACCAAGTGATGGAACTTGAGGTTTCAGATGTATATTTCATAACTAGACTGTCGCGCAGAGGTCCAGTGCCCATCTTGATAGGCAACAAACCATCTGGGGAAAATATGGAGCAGGTGATGGCGAGAGTGTGCCCAGGGGCACGACTGGGATCGGGAAGCGGGAAGGTGGATATCCACATTGTCTGCGATCTACCGCTAAGGGTAGTGCTAAACACCATCACACGGGCTGCGGGGTCGCAGGCACCGCATGAGGCAACCAAGACCCAACTCCTCCTAGCCGCTGTGTGTATGAGTCCAACACTGTTTGATTGGGCTACTATAGTGACAACAAATATCAAGAGGCAACTTACACGGTGCAAGCAAGTCAAACTGAAGCATTTTGGCTATGGTTCCATTTTGGTATCATTCATCCTGGAACGATTACCTATCTTTCAGGGCCAAGGGGCCATTGTTGTTGAGCCGATACCAAGAGAGCCAAGGATGGCTCGCTGGGCAGCACTTATGCCCAGGTCAGGAGGAGGCCAACAGATGTCTTGGAGGCCGGAGTTTTTTGGATGGTTACGGCGTCAGTTGATCATAGTCGAGGATTGGCCCTATGCCAGGACCGATTTCACTGGAGACCCAGATCTCCCACTTCCAGAGGAGGATGACTGGGATGAGGAATTGGGTATGACCTCTCTTTTTGACTTTTATGTTTTATGATTTTTTTTGGGTAATACATGTCCGTTCTAACAACATTTTTATATGCATGCAGATGTCGGCCCAGAGAGACCTGCCGGTATGTCTCCTATTGCATGGAGAACTCAGCCCGCAGCTGACCTTCAGGTGGAGGGTACTGAGGGAGGAGAATTTATCCAGAATCTTGAGGGGATCGCCCGGGGGATTCCAGACTACGCCTGGCTGGCAAATGTTCCGATGGCACATCAGAGACATACGGTGGGAGTGCCTAGTTGCCTCCACCGACTTTTGAAACGCTTAGTGCGCGCGGTAGCATGTTACCACGAGCACCATGCGGATTAGACACCTAGGGCTTCTTTCATGCGTATTTTTTGAGAGACATGTCATCTCCGGATGTATTAAGACTGTTGAAGAGGTTAATCCCCTCTGCGGACAGAGACGATCACTACTAGCCCAGATCGGGTCTAGCAACAATTGAACACGCTATAGTGCAGGTTCCTAATTGCAAATAAACCGACTTGCGATGAAGGCTTACCTGGAATCCAACGTTGTCGCTTGTAGAGAAAGTAGCGCTCCCATTCCTTAGCTCTGGCAGATCACAATCCTCACAATCTCCGTGATCAGACACCTGCACACGCAAGAAACACAACAATCGCAAGCATAAAATCCAGTATATACAACTATATGTCAGTTGGAGAAGACATAACTCATGATCATAATCAAGAACAAGAGTGGAACCATAACCAGTAGTCGCTTATCATTAATTCATCAAAGGAAGAATACAACCATAGCTCTGACGTTGAATTCTCCTTCGGCGGGTCATCAGCAGAACATGTCTCAATAAAGCCTGTCAGGGATGGGACAACCCTCTCTCTTCAGATACTTGACAATAATCTCCTTGCTTGGATTTGGCCTTAAGGGAATGAATCAAGGCTCTTGCAGCATAAGGCTCTTGGGAACTTGGAGAGTAGCTTGCAAAGGAGATGAGCAAGCTTTTATAGATGGAGGAAGGGGAGTTGGGATCCCTATAATCATGGGATTGGCCCTATCCTCAAGGAAGCTTCCATGAGAGGTGGCAAACAACTTCCTCTACATGGAGATATGGAGCGAAACCTCCCAACTCAAATTAGGAACTAGTTTATGGATTGGTTAGGACGAAAATTCCACCATTTATTTTTAAAAAAAACTTCTTAAAATGGCTGGTGCGAGTGCGAATCTAGGACAGAGCGCCAACTGGTGCACCCTCTTTGAAGGATTTCCCCCATTGGCGTGGGTACTGACCTGGCTGCCCGCGCTAATGCAAAAAGGGTTGTTTTTAAGGTTTTTCACAAGGAGTTGTCTTCAAGGAAATGAAAGCTCATGTTCAGAGGGATGTCATGAAAGTATTTTCAAGTCTTGTCTATGCTCACAGGTCACAGAATGAGCCCTCCAATTGTGCGGGATGGGAAATTGTAGGGATGACGACAAATTGTTGTGTAACACATGCCCTCTAAAGTATGAGGCACGAAAGAGAGAGAGGGGTGAAATGCTTTACGAGAACGTGTCCAACTGAAAACACTACCATCGAAAAACCTGCATAGAGAAGTAAAACTGACATCTCAGATACATGATATATATGTGGTATGGGCGCAACCATCCATAACAGAGTATACAATAATCCAGATCCAAGGCATGGACACAGCCATCCAGTGAGGATTGAAAAATAGACTCAGGTATGGTCGCAGCCATCCAATCATTGAGTCATGTAACTAATCATAATAATCCACAAAATCGTAGCCTGGATTCCAACAGACAAAATCCAGGGTCTTGCGCTCCATCTCGACCCGAATAGAGTACAATTTCAAGCATGCGAATAAGTGAGATGAAGTCGAACATGCAAGAATATCGTCTGATTACTAGCCAGTGATGAAAGCTGTTAAGAGACATGAGAGGTACCACCAATGATAAAAATGGTCCTCAAGGTACTATAGGTACAATATACGGTATGTGAATCAATGAGATGGCGTCGAACACCCGTAGAATCACTTGATCGGAGGAAAATGATGAAAACCTCTCGTCGAATGCGAAGAACCTACCATTGAGGTATGCAAGCTCCAAGGTATCGGAAGGGAGTCTCTAGATCAGCTTCCTGGATAATGAGCTGAAGTTGACAGGAAGTGACCTTGATCGAAGGTCGGCCATAATGTTTCCCACATCATCGATGCGAGACAGAGGAACATAATGTCTTTGTGAATCAAGATCAGATGAGAATCAGAGGAAGGTTGGTATTTGCAGAGGTCAACTTCTCTGGAACATATCAGCGGCATGACAGTGGATTTGGCAGCATTTTGACATCAATGGATCATAGGTCATGGTGACAAAGCAAGGAGCAGATGAGAGGCCAAAAGGGATTACCCAAACCCATGGAGGCAAGTGAAAATGAGATGAGATGTCCCCAACCCGACACGAATGCAGACAAGTGCCATGTTCAAGAGCGACATACTTCCAACACGACAATGATTCTGGTCCCATTTTCCCCACCATTTCTGGCGAGTACCTCTTTATTTTTACACAAGCTTGAAGAGGATACCATATGCTTGTTGTATAAGCCCATCCTATTACATTTAACGAGCTCTAGGAAGGAGATACTCGAGTAACGTCATTACGACTGATCCCAATGTCATCAGGGTTTAACGAGTCTGACAAAGGAAGAACTTGGCGTCTTTTCATGTTTAGAGAGTTTGAAAAGACAGCAGAAAAGTAAACTCTAATGGTCCCTTTTCGTAAATAGTTCCTCAGATTCGAAAAGGTAGAAAACAATATCCGAGAAAACCTCCTAGTTGTGATAGGCTAGGGAATTCCTTTTTTGTAAGTAATCTATCCCAGCCCGAAAAAGGGGTAAACGTATACTAGGTAGACGTCGTTTTGTGGCCACTCTAACGAGATCGAAACGACAAGGGCCTCTGCAATCTTTTCATGTTTAGAGAGTCAGAAAAGAGCTGAAAGATGACTCCAAAATGCCTTTTTTGTGTATTTACCGAGTCTGAAAAAGTATAAAATACAACTCGTATCATCGTTTAAGTCACATAAAAACCTGTTGCTGCACATAAAGGCAAGTGTAAAATCCATTTTCGACAAAATATATCAAAATATCCATAAAAAATGCCTTTTAAAACCTAATTATATTTCAAAAAGTTATAAATAATTCTCAAATGGTAAAAACAAAATTACTTTTACTATTTACCTCATTGAAGAGCAGCAGTGGTCCATTTGTGTGCAAACTTTCTGACGGCGATTGCAACTGATTCGGGATGTCATTCAGCTCCATGTTTGTTCCAGGTAAAAGGCGTTCCCTTAAGCTCCATTTCAATCCGTTTTTTACATGTTTTTATTGTGTATTAGACTTCTGGGTGAACCTTTTTGAATTTTTAGGGCTTGCTCCATTGGCGCGGGTATCGGGCACGGACCCGCGCCAACTGGCGCGACTGTTAGGAAATAGTCGCGCCAATGGTGCAACGTAATTTTTCGTTCAAAATTTTGAAAATTTGAGCCATCTATGTGGATTTTCAAATGTTCCAAAGATCTAACAATGCATTTTTTATTGTATTGATGTAGATATAAAGGCAAAATGGTCATTGAATGGAAGGAGAGGGAGCATGGGGAAGAGGATGAATTGGCTATGGAGAATGAAGCCTGCATGACTGCACTTAAGAACTGTGGTCTTAAAAAATTCTTCCTGACACCATGTTTACGAGCTCAGCCAGAGCTGCTACAGTACTTGGTCAGCATATGGGACGAAAATGAAGGATTTTTTAAACTTCGGGACCAAGTGCTGGAACTTGAGGTTTCAGATGTATATTTCATAATCGGACTATCGCGCAGAGGTTCGGTGCCCATCTTGATAGGCAGCAGACTGTCTAGGGAAAAGATGGAGCAGGTGATGGCGAGAGTGTGCCCAGGGGCACGACTGGGATCGAGAAGCGGGAAGGTGGATATCCACACTGTCCGCGATCTAGCACTGAGGGTAGTGCTTCACACCATCACGTGGGCTGCGGGGTCGCAGGAACCGCATGAGGTGACCAAGGCCCAACTCCTCCTAGCCTCTGAGTGTATGAGCCCCACATTGTTCGACTGGGCTACTGTAGTGACAACAAATATCAAGAGGCAGCTTACGAGGTGCAAGCAAGTCAAACTGAAGCAGTTTTGCTACGGTTGCATTTTGGTATCGTTCATCCTGGAAATATTACCTATCTTTCAGAGCCAAGGAGCCATTGTTGCTGATCCGATACCAAGAGAACCAAGGATGGCTCGCTGGGCAGCACTTATGCCCAGGTCAGGAGGAGACCAACAGATGTCCTGGAGGCCATATTTTTTTGGATGGTTACGGTGCCAGTTGATTGTGGTCGACGATTGGCCCTATGCTGGGACCGATTTCACTGGAGACCTAGATCTCCCACTTCCGAAGGGGGATGACTGGGATGAGGAGTTGGGTATGACCTCTCTTTTTGACTTTTATGTTTTATGATTTTTTTTTTTTTGGTAATACATGTTCGTTCTAACAACAGTTTTATATGTATGCAGATGTCGGCCCAGACAGACCTGCCAGCATGTCTCCTATTGCACGAAGAACTCAGCTCGCAGCTGACCCTCAGGCGGAGGGTGCCGAGGGAGGAGAGTTGGTCCAGAACCTTGAGGGGATTTCCCGGGGGATTCCAGACTACGCCCAGCTAGCAGATGTCTCGATGGCGTATCAGAGACATATGGTGGGAGTGCCTAGTCGCCTCCACTGACTTTTGAGACGCTTAGTGCATGCGGTAGCATGTTACCACGAGCACCATGCGGATTAGACATCTAGGGATTATTTCATGCATATTTTTGAGAGACATGTCATCTCCGGATGTATTAAAATGAACATGTATATTTTTTTATTTATGTGATGCACACTATGTAAACATTTAGACACATATATATATACATACCTATTTCTGGATGGATCTTTTTACATGTGATGATGTTTTTGTTTATAAATTGCGCAAATGTCTATCTAGAACCAAATTAACTACTGCATCTATTAATGTATTCATATGCCTGGGTATGTGTTGATATGTAATATAGTCAAAATTTCTTTCCAACAGACGAATACGTAGATACAGACGTAAAATGGATGGATTTCTTACTGAATAATGCCCATTAAGTTGTAATACTACAAGTTGTGAGTCTAGATACACAATTAATTCACGAATGCCGAGGTCCACAGCCTCGGTTAATAATTCCAATATGGCACTATATTCCGCGATATTATTTGTAGTAGGACCCAGACACACACCTTGCAGGTTAACCAATTCACCAGCAGGATCATAGATTACCTAGGCTGTCGAAGACAGATTCCTGGTACTGCAGGAGGCACCATCCGCGAAACCCACAAACGGAGTAACGGACATCTGCACAATCAGGAAGACCCGATCAGCAGAAATATTTTTACATCGTACACCACACCACACATGCACACAAATGAATATACACACCTATGTACACACACCACACTAAAAATAACTTCAAGCGTAGTATTTCTTAAGGTACAACCCATTTCTAGGCTGCGCCAACGGAACTCCTTCATAATCAATGAGCTCATAAGCCCCATTTTTCAATACTCATTTTACTATGTAGGGCCCATGCCACATGGGTTGGAACTTTCCTGCCCCAAGTTTTTCATGTGCTTGATCGTACAGGAGGACAAGGTCCCCTTCGACAAAAGAACATGGAGAGACTGATTGATCAAAGTGTGCTTTGACCCGCTTTTTCTCTGCCTCAATGACTAAGGCAGCCAAGCGGCAGGTTTCATGCAACCGTTCTAAATACAAGAGATTCTCTTCTTCAGGAGAAGTGTCGGGCAAAAGTTCCACAGCTAACTTTAAGGAAGGAATTTCACACTCAACCGGAAGAGTTGCTTCTAGACCATACACCAATTGGAATGGTGTGAATCCGGTTGCACTCTTTGCTGATGTCTGGTAGGACCATAAAGTTGAGAACAATTGGAGGTGCCAATTGGACTTATGAATTCCAACTGTTCGCTGAAGCATTGTGACCAAAACCTTGTTCACAGCCTCAACCTAGCCATTTTCCTGGGGGTAATATGGCGTTGAGCTATTGTGTCGTAAGCCCAATCTTGATGTCAGCTCGGCCATCATGTAATCTCGAAAGTGTGTACCATGATCGGTAACAATGGCCTGAGGGACCCCGAAACGTGCAATAATGTGGTTGAAGATAAACTGGGCAGTTGTCTTACCATCGGCGGCTAGTGTAGGCATCGCTTCGGCCCACTTAGTAATGTAGTCGACAACGACGATTATATATGCATGCCCCCCAGCCGAATGAGGGTTACACGTCATGAAATCTATGCCCCATTTTGCGAAAGGGCCGACAATAATGACAAGGTGCAGAGGGAGAGGCAACGTGCGCATCTTGCGCTGAAAAACCTGACACGCATGACATTTCCGGACTGTGACAATGCAGTCTTTGAATATCGATGGCCAGAAGTAGCCCGCACGTAGAATATTCTGGGCGGTGGCATATCCGGACATGTGACCATCACAGGTGCCACTGTGATAGTCATTTAAGACTCTTTCAACCTCTTCCAACGTTAAGCACCGGCGGAGCACCGAATCTACTCCAACGCGGTATAAAGTATTTCCTACAATGCGGTAGGGTTGAGACTGATGCCGAATCCAATGTCGGGCATCTTTGGTCAACTCAAACCGGAACGTTGATGTTTGAAGATACACAATAATGTCGTCGTACCACGGGTCACGAGTACTGATAAGGAAGAGGTTTTCGTCCAGGATATGATCTTCAGAGTGAGGGGGTGTGGAGTCTGTTGGGAGGGAGCAAATGAGATCCGCAAAAACTGGTGATTTGGTCGACTTAGCAGTAGTAGACTCTAGGTCAAACTCCTGAAGGATAATGATCCATTTGGAGTATTTTCCCCCCAGTAATTTTCGAGAGAGGATATATGTCATGGGGTTGCAATCCGAAACCACGGTTAATGTACACAGCAGGATGTAGTGGTGGAAACGTTGCACAGCTTGCACTGCGACTAAAGCCAGCTTCTCGACATCAGCGTAACGCGTTTCTGTGTCGAGAAGATTTTGTGAAAGATAATAAACAACGTGTTCATTGCCATCATCGTCATCCTGCACCATAACCATAGCTATGGTGCTAAAGGCAGCAACCAAGTATAGAGTGAAATCACGGTGATAGTTCGGAGGACGAAGCAACGGAGCGTTAACAAGTAACATCTTCAGCTTCTCAAAGGATTGTTGAGCGTTTTTGTCCCAATGAAAGGGAATGTTCTGCTTTAAAAGACACGTGAATCCTTTGGCTACTTCCACATAGTTCGGTATAAAGCATCGGAGGAAATTAGCTTTTCCCTGCAGACTCTACAATTGATATAACGAAGAGGGTGATGGGAGATTGACAATGGCCTCGAATTTTAAAGGGTCGAGACGAATTCCGTCCTTGGAGACTATGAACCCCAATAGACGGCCAGAATCCACATAGAAGATGCATTTATGAGGGTTAAGCCGGATATTATAGCACCTACAGTGAAGGAAAATCTGGCGGAGGTGTTCAGGATGATCCTGTCGCCAAGCTGAGTGAGCTGGAAAATCGTTCAGATAAGGCTGAACGATATGGCGTATATCATGGAACGCATAAGACATAGCGCACTGGAAAGTAGCTCCAGCGTTCTTCAAGCCGAACGGGAGCTTTTGTAAGAAAAAGTACCCCACGGACAGATGAATGCAATCTTGTGTTGATCAGCAGGTAGAATATTTATCTGATTATACCCAGAGAAGCCGTCCATCAGGGAATAAATCTCACTCCCAGCACATTCATCAATGATTTGATCTATGAAAGGAGTGGGGTAGTTTTCCTTTGGACAGGCCCGATTAATATCTCGGTAATCAACACAAACTCTTATAGTACCCTATTTCTTATCTACAGGGACAATGTTGGAGACCCATTTTGTGAGGGGAATAGGGTAAATGAAGCCTGCTTTCAGGATTTTTTCAAATTTTGCTTTAATGGCAGCGACTTTGCGAGGGTGCACCGGGCGTAGGCGTTGGCTCACGGGTTTCGCACCAGGATAGGTAGAAATCTTGTGCACTACTATGATGGGAAAAATCCTGGGCATTTCCTCATAGGAACAAGCGAACACGTCTTTGAATTCTTGAAAAAGATCAGTATAAACTCGTATCTCATCAAGAGAACAAGTCACTCCCACGTGTATGTTCTCAACTATCCCCAGTTTAACGAAGATGTCGATCGGAATGGTTTTAGTAATGTTGCTCAGGTTTCCCTCTTAAAGCACCTCATGTGTCAATATGGGCGTCTGGAGAGGTGGAGTGGGAACCTGAGATGCAAAACGCTCTAGAAAATCTGACATTGCCCCCAAGCTAGGCATGAAGAAGGAACGATGATGTTCATCGCTCCACGGCAACTCCTCAAGAGACATTGTTTCAACAATGGCTTCATCGGAAGGAAAAATCTCTTTCAGAGGATCTAGCGAGTCGGCCTCGCCAAGCTAGGGGGATTGAGAATAGATGTCTAAAGCCATGCTCGAAGGAGCATGCTGAGGATGGGGAGGATCAGATGTGGTGAAAATTTCACAGTAGCTAATCTCTACTAGAGTTAAGGGCATCGATTCTCCAAACTCAGTCACCTACTCAGGCGAAGGGATGAGCCATGGGTCGTCAGACCTAGAGATCATGTTAACTTGAGCGGTGTGTGGTGGCGGTGCAGGAAAAATACCCATGAGGATGGGGTCCTTGAAGAGACCGGGTCCTACACTGTCAGGGGGATTTGGAATCTGATCCACGTAAGGAACGTTGTTCTCAGAGGTGGAGGTGAAGAAAGACAACTGATCCACAGTAACGATTTTTCCCTCGTGAGGGAACTTAAGAAGTCAAAAGAGGGTGGATGGCACGCATAGCATGGTGTGAGTCCAATTGTGGCCGAAAAGTATATTGTAGTTAAGCTTGGCGTCAACTACTTCTACTTCTACATTGACTGTCTTCCCTTGTAAGGTAATCAACAAACTCTCGAGAACACCCAGGGGTTTCGATTCCCGACCATCGAATGCCTCTAGGGCATTGGGAGATGATGAAAGGGTCGGAGAGCCAATGGCCTTCCAGCAAGCGAATGACATGACACAGGTAGAAGCACCTTCATCCACAATGGACCTATGGATGTTAAGCCCGTTGATCCCGACTTGAATAACAAGAGTGATCTGATGTGGAAGTCGGGGGGTAAAGTTCTCTAAGTCAAAGGTGAGAAGATTAGAGTCAGTGGGATCGATCCCACCGATTGCAGACAATAAAGCTTTCTATTGTGATGGGCAACTTTGAAGAACTTCCAATGCAGACATAGCAGAAGGCGCCTATGCCAAATCCTCAACAATACTGTAGTGCTGAGCGGCACGGGCATTTGGGTTGTAGGAAGATCTTCTTAGAACACCCTTAGGAGGTGGCCTCACAACAATTTCAACAGTAGTTTTCTCAATCTCCAACGGACCAGAGACAGGTGGGGGAGGTGGACCATCCACAATAGCCTTCCCAGCTATCTGACGCGATTCATTATAATCCTTCAAACGCGTATCAATAGAGATAGGTGCAACACCATTCATCATAAAGACTTGGGACCCAAATGGTGCAGATGGTGAAGGTTGTTCAACCATCTGGGTCTGCTGAGATGGGAACGGTTCTTTAAGAACTACCGTAGTCCCTTTGGAGCCTTTGAGAAGTTGACTAACTTCAGATCGTCATGGACAATCTTTGGTATAATGATCTCCTTCACAAATGAGGCAGGGGTACTTCGGTTTGCACTGGGAACCATCCTCGGTACGACGTTTGGAAGATTCTGGCTTTGGGGCATCAGATTTGGATTTACCTTTGCTCTTCTTCTTTCCTTTAGAGGCTTTTTCCATAGGATTGGCCTAAACGGCGTTGACCTCTGCAGTTTTTCCAGAATCGGGAGGGGTGGGAGGAGCAGAATTATTAGATGAATTGGACTTCTTCTTCCCATTCGAAGATTTTTTCGAATTCTGAGACACGGAACCAATAACACCATCCACCGCTAGGGTAGGTGGAGCTTTAGAGGTTCCAGACCGTGGAGCATCAGAAAAAATATCATAAAGCGTGCTGGACTGAGAATATACAAGATCCAGATATTGGGCACGTGCTATGGCCTGTTCTTCCGTCACACACGCTCCCATAGCAATATCTTGGGCGATTTTGTTAACGAAGGAGGTGGTGAACCAATGAGTTAGTATCTGATCAGGTATATGAAACTTGATCAGTCTACGGCGATGTCGCCACTCATGAATGTGATCAGTAATGTGGGTGGCTTTGTCCTACTTCAAAGAACTCAAGAGGTGTGTCCTGGCTTCGTAGCGAACCGGTAACTGAAAGTGAGTCAGAAAAGCCATGGCTAACGTATTGAAATCTTGAAAGATGCCACAGGGTAATTCGATATACCACTTAGCGGCAGCACCAGTCAAAGTTTGCTGGAAGAGGCGCAGACGAATGGAATCATCCACCCAAGAGTTGGATGAACACCAAAGATGGTAAGTCATCACATGAGCTTGGGGGTCCTCCCCAGCTTTACCCTCAAACTTGGGGCAATCACCGGGCACCTTGGTAGGAACCGGAGGCCAATAAGGATTGTGCAAAATCGGATCATTGGTTAATTTCAAAACATCCGGTAATTCCAAGGTACCCAGGAACGGCAATGGCAGATTGGACGGCATGCCAGGCCCTCGATAAGGACCGGTACCTACACTCCACGCTGGTTGAGAATATCCTTGCCCCCATGAATTTTGTCCCGTAGGATTCTTATTATAGGGGGTATAGGTCGTATAACCAGTCTGATTTGGTTGCTGGTAACCAGCGTACGGGGCTTGATAACTAGAGTATGGACTTTGATTATATGTCGGCCCTGTGTAAGCAGCATTTGGATTTGGCTGCTGAGTATAGGTGGAGCTGGGTTGATGAGGATAATATTGGGAACCTTGGGGCTGGTTATAATTCGGTTGAGATTGACCATGAGAATAGTAACCGCCCTGAGGTTGATTGGGCTGCTGATAGGTGGAACCCTGCAGAGCCTGATGATTAGGGCGCAGCGGTTGATTTGGCTGTGGCATTGAATAAATCGGCTACTAGGTGGGGTTGATAGAATGGGCAGGCTGGCCTGGTTGGACAGGCTGACCTAGCTGAGCGGGCTGCCCTAGGCTAACAGGTTGACCCGAGTGAACAGGTTGCGCTGGTTGTGCAGGTTGACTTGGCTGTTGAGGAGCACCAGGTTGTACTGGATGAACTGGTTGGCCTAGAGGTGGAACACCAGGTTGTGTCGGATAGACCGGTTGGCCCGGTGGAGGAATAGAGCCAGGTGGTGGCTGGTAACCGGTTTGACCTGTAGCAAGACCATAAGATGATCCTGGCTGATATGCAACGTTGGGACCAACAGGATACTGAGGTTGCATGGGTTAGGAAGGTTGGACTTGGCCCCCAGGACCATAGACTGGCCCCGGCTGGTACCCCGGCTGAGGCTGTATAGGTTGACCGGAAGGGTTGTAATACTGTCCTTGTGGACCGTACGATGGCCCTTGCTGGCCCGCAGGGTAACCTTGTAAGGGTTTCCCCTGCGGGTCATAAGGATGTACAAATTTGAATAATAGCTGAATTATTCACAAAGATTATCCTGATTACACACTATTTGAGCTTCATGCATAATACATAACCTCTTCTACAATTGATCATCAATTTGCGGAAATTATAAGCAGTCACATGCGCACATTAAAACATAATCAATCACACATATAACACAGTATGTAATGGGGAAAGCTTACAGCTGAAAACCCCCAACTATCTGTATATTATAATGATAGAGAACATGTAAAAATCATAGTACAATACTCCTCACAAGTACTCAGTACTATCTCCAAAAGTTACACACAAACTAGCTCAGATCCGAACAAGTCACAGGTTCAAATCTCCTCCACATTGCACCTCTGCACCAGTAGATGAGAATGAATGAGATCCAAGTTCGAATCCCTTAGCTTATCTTGTGCAGTCTACTCATTTTACAATCTCAATCAATGTGTGTGCAAATCTCATGCCTAGTATAGTCACAGCTGATAACCTATCTTGCCCTATTTCACACACCTCTAACACTAGTCTCCACTGAACTGTCCATGAATTGCAGTTAACTGATGTGTTCTTTAGTTGATTTATGAGCTAATAATTAGTGAATTAATTAACAATTAATTCACACCACTCATCACTAGTGTATTTTCCAGTTAAACTAAATACGACTAGTTCAACTAAGTTAAACCGAACACAACTCCACCAACTGTCTCATCAACTCCACCAAACTCTGCCACATGAGTTCTAACTGAAGTCAACCATGCAATAGCTCAACTAACCCCTAGGAAAAGCGTATTTCCTTCTGTCAGCTGCATGTGCCACATCCAAGCATCAAATTGAAGTGCTCCAAGAGGATAAGATAATGTTTATAGTCCAAATATTATTAAGGGCTAATAATATTCGACTGATCTATTTTTAGACTGGCAGTCTAAAAATAGATTCCGCCCAATGTCTAAAAATAGAGGTCCATCTATTTTTACCAAATTGACCAATCATCCATAAATATCATCCTGCAACTCATAGACCATGATCCATATGTCTAAAAATAGACATAGTCTAAAAATAGACTTTGCGACAAAAATCACCTGTGTGGCCCCCACCTAGTTTAGGTGATCACTTTCCAACTAGGATCGGATAGATGTTTCAGGATGCCTCCTTCACTGTTTCTTGTTGCAATCTTCAACACTCCCTCTCAGCAAAGAAAGAACATCTTGCATGTGACATAACTCCATACGTCGCCAGGCTACCAACCTTACAAGCATATGAAACTCACTTGCATATGCTCTTGCAACTCCTCCCTCACAAACTAAATAGGCTAATAACAACTCAATCAGTCTGAGTCATCTATCATCAAAGTCTTAGGAAAGCACTAGTACCAGCGCACATGTCATCGGGAACCACTGCGCTGTTGAACTCTTGCACCCATGCACTCTTGCACTTGCTGTCAACTCTGATCCGTGCTCCATTATCCAACACTGTCACTTTGATCTACCTGCATCAATCCAACTGATCTGCTACTGCTGCGCTATGGGCACCTCGTAGCCAAGTTCAATTCATGAGATCCACACCATCTCCATGAATCCTGCCCAGAAATCTCCTCTTGGGATTACTCATGCATGTTGCCCCACCTCTCACCTGGTGGTATCGCTGCATGCCTCCCTCTGCCCATCTGGCACGAAATTTCTCTTCATGAGTGGTTGCTCCCACTCCATGATCCTCATCTTGTGGCTGCTCCACATCCCGAGGTTCACTATTACCTGCATGCAAAACTTGCTCCCTCTCAAGCATCAATTACATGTCTTTCTTGCACTTCCCAACAGTAGGAAGCTCCGTAGACATCCCATCTACTTCAAGTCTGTAGAGATTCTTGGCTCGAATCCCAACCTTCTTGACTTGTCCTGTTGCCTTGTGCCGAAGGAAAACTTTTCCTTCACTAAAGACAACTTCATACCCTTTATCCTCTAACATTGCGACTGAGATCAAATTCTTCTTTAAACCTGGAACATGCACTACATCTTGTAAAATAATGAGTTTACCTAACTCCCTATGAAAGGTTATGGTACCAATGCCAGTCGCATTGTATCATCCATTGTCGCCCAACTCAACATGCAACTAGAGATCTTTCTCCACCAAGTCACTGAAAAGATTCACATATCCCGTCATGTGAAAGGAAGCGCCACTATAAAAATACCACCCCGATCCCAATGCACTAGACACCATGCATGTGATCAATGAGAAGTCCAGCTCAAATTGTGAGGAAAGAGCCTCACCAGCTGCAGCTCCAGCAGCCTGCTTGTTCTTCTTCTTCTGTGGACAATTCGTGGCGTAATGCCCATGCTCCTGACAGTGAAAACACTTCACTTTGGACATGTCACGCTCTTTACCATCTGCACTGGATTGAGAATAATTCTTCTTTCCCTTCCCCTTCCTTGCTTTGGCAGCCAAAGCACAATCCTCTTCATCAGATGCCTTTGATGAAGATTCGTCCCTGGTACTCCGCCTTATCTCCTCTTGCACAAGATCCGACCAAAGTCGCTCCCATCCTGGCAATTTTTCCCGACCATTGACAGAGTCCTCATAGGAGTGCCAACTCTTCGGAAGCCCAAGGAGAGCCAAGCTCACCAAGTTCTCATCATCCACACTAACTCCTACACTCCCAAGCTCATCCCTACAGTGGACAAATTTTGTCAAGTATACCGGAATAGTGTCATTCTTCTCCATCTTTATTTTCCTGAGTTTATCCTTGAGTGCCAGCTTCCTCTGGTCGCTCTTGCTTTGGAACAATTCTGTCAAAGCTTTCCACATCAAATATGGAGAAGCTTTTCCATGCAGGCTGGTCACTATGTGATCCTTCACGCCCTCCAACAGAATCCTTCGACACCTTGCTGTCTTCTTTTGCCAAGCCTCAACCAAGGCTACATCGCTAGGCTTTGGAACTTCAGCATCTATGAACTCCTTCAGCCCATTTTCATCAAGCACCGCCTCCATCCTATCTCTCCATGCAATATAATTTGAGCTACCTTCAAGAGCATACTCCAATCGCAATCCTTGATAAGACATTTTGACTTTGACACCAAGAAAACACTGCTGCAAATTCGAATTCCACCAGCTCAAAACTCAACCGCTTCTGATCTAATGTGAGAACAAAGTATTTCTAGCACAGATATTGACTGTAGGGGCATTTACTGGATATATCACCTTTCAAAGAAAGGATGGATCCAGAGGCTACCTGGCCCTCTTACAGACTTTGTCTACCGAAATAAATTGTAATCACTGTAATAGATCCGATGATCAATTTCGCTCCGATACCATGTAGAAATTTGAATAATATCTGAATTATTCACCGAGATTATCCTGATTACACACTATTTGAGCTTCATGCATAATACATAACCTCTTCTACAATTGATCATCAATTTGCGGAAATTAGAAGCAGTCGCATGCGCACATTAAAACATAATCAAGCACATATATAACACAGTATGTAATGGGGAAAGCTTACAGCTGAAAACCCCCAACTATCTGTATATTATAATGATAGAGAACATGTAACAATACATAGCACAAACTCCTCACAAGCTCTCAGCACTATCTCCAATTGTTACACACAAACTAGCTCAGATCTGAACAAGTCACAAGTTCAAATCTCCTCCACTGTTTGCCTGCCTCTACTGCGCAATCCAAGATGAATAATGATGAGATCCAAGTTCGAATCCCACTGGCTTGTACTGCGCAATCCTCATTGGCAATCTCAATCAATGTGTGTGCAAATCTCATGCACAGCTATAGTCACAACTGATAGTAGACTCACCCTTTCACCCACCTCTAACACTTGTCTCCACTGAACTGTCCATGCACTGAGTTAACTGATGTATTCTTTAGTTGATTTATGAGTTAATAATTAGTGAATTAATTAATAATTAATTCACACCACTCATCACTAGTGTATTTATCAATTAGACTAAATACAACTAGTTTAACTAAGTTAAACCGAACACAACTCCACCAATTGTCTCATCAACTCCACCAAACTCTGGCACATGAGTTCTAACTGAAGTCAACCATGCAATAGCTCAACTAACCCCTAGGAAAAGCATATTTCCTTCTGTCAGCTGCATGTGCCACATCCAAGCATCAAACTGAAGTGCTCCAAGAGGATAAGATAATGTTTATAGTCCAAATATTATTAAGGGCTAATAATATTTGATTGATCTATTTTTAGGTAGCAGGTCTAAATAGGTCTGTATATAAAAATAGAGGTCCATCTATTTTACCAACTTGACCAATCATCCATAATAATCTGCAACTCAATGACCATGATGTGTCTCTAAACATAGACATAGTCTAAACTAGAACTTACAAATAAATCACTTGTGTGGCCCCCACCTAGTTTAGGTGATCACTTTCCAACTAGGATCAGGAAAGATGTTTCAGGATGCCTCCTTCACTGTTTCTTGTTGCAATCTTCAACAAAGGATAGCTAAGCTAGCCCAAAGGTTGGCCTTGAAAAGGTTTCCCTTGCGGCTTATATGCCTGTCCAACCTGGTTATATGGTAAACCTTGAGCGTGAAGGTGAGCCTCTGGAGCAGGTAAATGCAACATATTCCCATGCTCATTGTACTAATTTGGAAAAGCGTACACGGGTGTACCATCCTGTGCATAATGCGAAAAATACGAGCGGTTGGGGTCTTAAGAGGATTGTCCTACCTCGGGGTTCGGTTGTTGTAAGGACAACCGATACTCCTCCGGAGAAATGTTCTCCGATATAGCAGATGTTATATAGATGTCTTCGGGAAGCGATGTAGCCCTTACAGACTGAGTGGTAACAGCGGGTGTAGATGCAGCCACACAGACAGTGGGCCTGACGGGTACAAAAGTGACTTGAGGGGATGACGTAATGGGTGTCTTAGGAGACATCCCCAAAGAAGGAACAACTGGCCTCGTAGAAGGAGCTGATACTCCCATAGAGGCAGCGGCGGCAATAATCTGACCCAAGGATCTATACCCTGCTAGTAATGAGGGACCGAGTGATGACATAACAGATGGTTCAGGGTTATCCTCTAGGAATAACTGTCGAGGGAATAACTGGTAATCTTCACCAAACGTAGGGATTTCCTCACTAGGAGAATCACTCATATTTAAACCTGCCGCTAGATCTCGTAATAGACGGCGAGGACTAGGAGGAATAACAGCAGCTATAAAAGGCGAACCCGGTGTAAGAGGAGGGAAATCTTCCCCTACTCCAAATCCAGACCAAGGGTCGGAAAAGGGCCAATTGAACTCAACTGGTCCTCCAAAGGGAAGCTCAGACAGAACCGGTCCCCCGTCGGGAAACTCGGAAACAATGGGCTGATGTGTTTCAACAAAGGATTGAGAAACCTCTGATGAATCGTCCGTATATGGACTACCAGTAGAAGAAACCAAAGGTTCTGCCACTGTGGTAGTAATGACAAGAGAAAAAGATCAAACACACACACACAGGCTGAAAAAGAGTCAAGGAACAATATCAAACGGCCAACAAGCAAAATCTAATAGGGCGTGTGATCGCGGGTGTTTTATTTTACCACATTGAAAATTAGAAACTTCACCGTTTCATGTTTTAAGAGTCGAGAAACGGATGAAAGGTGACTTTATCTCTTTCAGTTTTGAAGCAAGCATGAAAGGACAAGCGCTTGGTGATCCTTTCAAATTTAAGGAGTCGGAAAAGATCAAATGACTACTCAGGAATGCTAGGCAAAGGGTGTACCAAATAACCGTGAACTGCAATATACACCTTGGTTTCAAAATGAAAGAGAAATCAACCAAGAACTTTCCGTACGTGTAGGCAATCTCCCCGAATGCTATGTCCGGTGTATCACGGGTATAGGGCGGCAGACTCGGCTTCCTATGGATAAAGGATAGAAACCTAGTGGGGTCTCCCTTTATATACGCGACGGTACAGGGAGCACAAGTCCATACTAGTGCTGTTTAAAGCCAAGAGGCGAACGACAGCTACTAGGTTTTAAGACGCCGAAACACGTCTCTATCCTAGACCTATAAATGTGTTTCGTTAGATTTCAATGCTGCCTTATTGTAAATTGAGTGAATTTTAATGTTTATCTTCAATTATGTTTCAGTTTTCAGGCCCTAGCGAATGTAATGTCTCAAAATCTCCTAAATGCAAAACTACATGCCACAGTATATCATTTCATTCGATGAAAGCTAATTACAAGAGAGTTAAGAGATTTTCACACAATAATAAAATGATCAGAAAACAACCAATGATATCTCTAATGCAGCTAATGGAAACTAAAAACTTTTTTTTCAAAGTTACTAATCACTAATAACACCGAAAAGATTTTGATTCGCACTAACTAATCAAGAGGAAAAGAGATTTTTTTTGTATTTTCAATGTTCAAGAGATAGATGTACTAAACAAACTGAAAACTAATGAAAAGAGCAATTTGAGAGCTGACAATAAGAGAGCAAAAACAAGCAAATTTCACTCAATAGAAATCACAATCAGACCTCAAATCAACCAAAAGTCTCTCAAAACCAAGAAAATCCCAAAGACTCAAATGAGCCGTGTAATCTAGGCCCAAAGCGAGACAAGGCAGAATTCGAATGAAGGAGGAATCAATCACTCAAATAGTGCAATAAAATGACAAACAACTGACAAACGAATGCAGGGAAGCAATCACAAAGTTGACTGAACCGATAAAAACCAAAAAATCCCAAGGGAGGCTCGACACACAAAAGCACCTAGATGCCCTAGGGCTAGAATGTAAAATTGATGGAAATGGGCTCACAACCAAAGGATGGAGGTTACAGTCAGTCAAACAAGGCTCCAGTATACTCAAGTAGTCGTAAAAACAAGACCAAAATCACAGATCAGTCTCAAAAAACTCAAAACACAAAAAACCCTAATACCTCACAGGATTAGCGCGACTGTGAGGCTGAAATTAGTGCCAGAATGGAATTGGCGCGGGTGACACACAAGCAACCTATGCCAATAGGCGTGGCTGTCAAGCTAAAAAGCGCGCCAGCCGAGTTAAATATGCAAAAAATAAAAAAGAACAGTCCCAGACACAGACCAATGATGACAAAGCTAAACAAAAGCCAAACAAGCAGAAAAATCCAGCCTAAAGAGCTGACCAAGCAAGCAAGGCCAAGAATTGATCAAAAATACAAGACAACACTCCAAGTCGTTCAGTTCATAAACTAAACCGAAGATTGACTGAAGCAGCGTTGATCTACTTCGCTAATGTAGAGAAAAAGCATTTCGAAGGCTATCTAGTTGTACTTCAGGCTCCGTCTATAGTTTACAAAGCAAACAACAAGTTGAGTCCCCAGTGGATTCGCCAAATTGTTGAAGAGGTTAATCCCCTCTGTGGACAGAGGCGATCCCTACTAGCCCAAACCGGGTCTAGCAACAATCGAACATGCTATGGTGCAGGTTCCTAATTGTGGATAAACCAACTATCAATTAAGGCTTACCTGGAATCCAACGATGTCGCTTGTAGAGAAAGTAGCGCTCCCGTTCCTTAGCTCCGGCAGATCATAATCCTCACGATCTCCATGATCGGACACCTGCACACGCGAGAAACACAACAAATGTAAGCATAAAATCCAGTATATACAACTATATCTCAGTTGGAGAGGACATAACTCATGATCATAATCAAGAACAAGAGTGGAACCATAACCAATAGTCGCTTATCATTAATTCATCAAAGGAAGAATGCAACCTTAACTCCGACGCTGAATTCTCCTTCAGCAGGTCGTCAGCAGAGCATGTCTCGATAAAGCCTATCAGGGATGGGACAAGCCTCTCTCTTCGGATGTCTCGACAATAATCTCCTTGCTTGGATTTGGCCTTAAGGGAATGAATCAAGGCTCTTGTAGCATAAGGCTCTGATGGCTCTTGGGAACTTGGAGACTAGCTTGCAAAGGAGATGAGCAAGCTTTTATAGATGGAGGAAGCGGAGTTGGGATCCCTAAAATCATGGGATTGGCCCTATCCTCAAGGAAGCTTCCATGAGAGGTGGCAAACCACTTCCTCTACATGGAGATCCGGAGCCAAACCTCCCAACTCAAATTAGGAACCAGTTTATGGATTGGTTAGGACGAAACTTCTGCCATTTATTTTTAAAAAACACTCCTTAAAATGGTTGGCGCGAGTGCGACTCTGAGACAGAGCGCCAATTGGCATGCCCTCTTTGAAGGATTTCCCCCATTGGCGCGGGTACTGAACTGGCTTCTCACGCCAATGCAAAAAGAGGTGTTTTTAGGGTTTTTCACAAGGAGTTTTCTTCAGGGCAATGAAAGCTCATGTTCAGAGGGATGTCATGAAAGTGTTTTCAAGCCATGTTATTGCTCACAGGTCACGGAATGAGCCCTCCAATTGTGCGGGATAGGGAATTGCAGGGACGGTGACAAATTGTTGTGTAACACCCCCCTGTCAGGTACAAGGTGAGATGATGGTGAAAACTCAACTGCAATATTGTTCAATATTCAAGAACAAGTTCTGACATGCGACTTAAACCTCTTCTTGGTTGTTGATGCCCATTACCAAGAAGCGATCCATCCAAGATGAATCTTTGTTCTTGCAAGAGGCTTCTTTCTGAAGCATCTGTGTGAAGAATGGGTGTGTTGACCACAGTGCTTGCATGGGTGAAGATCGAAACAATGATCTTTCATACGGCCAACACGATCAGAGTGTTGGAATTTTACAATTTGTTGTTGTTGTTTTTGTTGTGGAAGAGGAGCAGGATTTGGAATAGTTGAAGGTGAATTGTCATGAAGAAATTCGACACTCTGAAATTTGATGGGCTTGGAGTAGTCTGGAATATGAAAGGAAAACTCCTTGTCATATCTAAGACCTGTTCTGTTCTTGTTATGGACAAGCTCTTCCCAAGGTTTGATGATGGGCTTGGGAAGTGCAGACTGAGCTACTGCATCTGCATGTAAATCTGCTCTTTTACAAGGAACTGAATGTGAATCTACTGCAACTTTATATTCTTGCTGCTGATGGGAGTCCTTCTCAATTTTTTGAACAAAAACAGGTTCAAAATTATTACTCTTTTGTTGAATTTCATCTTGTTGAAGCTAAGATTCCAACTGCAAAAACTCAATCTTGTCTTGTGCATCTTGCAAGCAAGTTTGAATATTAAAAAGAGCATTCTTGCTCATTTTTACCATATCACGAACAATGGAATGAATGAGGTTATTCAACAACTCTAATGCATCATTGATTTTATCCATTTCTCAATAACTCAAAGTTACACTTCAAACTCTGACTGCAACTATGAACTAAGAAGAAATACTCACTCACAATGTCAGTACAATACAATGTCACTGCAAAATATTTTGTAAATGTGCAACAAAAACCACTGTGCAATAACCCTTTAAGGCAAATGATTTCTCTCTTCTTCAAAGAGCTGTTTTACACCAACAACTCTAATTCAACAAGAAGATATTCACAAGCTTGGATGCTTCACTATCCATGAGCAGATGGTCTTGAGCTTGCATATTACCTCACAATAAAGACAAAGGAAAATTCCAAAAAAATATCTATATGGAAAAACTATGAGTGAATTTATGATGCCACTGCTATTTTGAAAATGATGACCAATTTTCAACATTCGTCTTCACATTGTCAATATCTTTCAGAGAGTCACCCTTCTATACATGCCACAAATCTTGGTCACGTTTTCATAATAGAGAAACATACAACAAAAACTTCACTTTTCACTATATAGAAAATCCATATATCCATTTATTCATATACCATCTCCCCCCTCTCTTCTTCTTCTTCTCTCTTCCTTTTTTTTTTTTTTTTGAAAAACAAAAAAAAATTGGGGAAAAAACAGAGGTATTATCTAGGAGAGGTGTTTTCTTGGGAAGGTATTTTCTGGGCGAGGTGATTAGTGGGGAAGATGATTTCTAGGGTAGGTGATTACTAGGGAAGATATTTACTGGGGAAGGTGATTACTGGGGGAGGTGAAACTGTAAAAAAAAATTGGTATTATGAAAAATTGGCAAAATAAAAAAAAATCACAGAGAATCTGCGTGGGAGGGTTGTTGATGAGGGGCGGGCAAGAGCAAGTAGTGCAGGTGAGGGGTGAGCTGCGTGAGGGGTGGGGATCGTGAGAGGGGAGGTTGAGTGGTGAGGGGAGGGGGAGGGGCGTGGAGAAAGGTGAGGGGAGGGTGAGTGTTGAGGGGAAGGGGAGGAGCGTGGAGCGAGGTGAGGGGAGGGCTCGGATGGAAGGGGCGGTTAGAGGGGTGTGGGAAGCGGTGAGGGGGCAGGTAGAGAGGTTGGGGGTGAGAGGGAGCAGAGTGTGGGTTGAGCGTGGAGTGTACAGGGGGTGGGGATGGGGAGAGCAGGGCGGAGTGTTTGATGGTGTGGGTAGGCCGAGTGTTGAGAGGTGGGGCGTGAGGGTCGAGCACTGTGAGGGGGATGGGTGAGGGGGCCGAGCGCTATGAGGGGATGGGTGAGGGGGGTTGCGTTGTGAGGGGGATGGGTGAGGGTGATGGAGCGAGTGAGGGGGTCGAGTGCTGTGAGGGGATGGGTAAGGGCATAGGGTCAAGGGAAGGCTGAGGACCGAGGGGAGGGAGGTGAGGGAATGCTGCAAAAAATTTAACTGTTTTTAAAAAAAATTGTAAACTATGCTCAGAATTTGAGCAGAAATTGCACAGTGGTGTGCAAAAAAAAATTAGGCAGAATGTGCAGAAAAATAATTTCCCACTTTCAACACCAAGAATGCTAGGAGTAGTGAGAAAACCTGTAGAGTTGAAAATGCACAACGCTGCTCTTCACAAAAATAATTTCTGAACGTAGCAAAAATGCACAGTCTTTTTGTTGAATGCAACAAAATAATTTCTGAATGCTGAAAAAATGCACAGGATTTTTGCTGAACGCAACAAAGTAATTTCTGAATGCTGCAAAAATAATTTCTGAATGCTGCAAAAATGCACAGGATTTTTGCAGGTTTACACAAGCCACAAAAAACAAGTGGCTTACACAAGATGAGCTGGTTATGAACGTATCAGCTCTGATACCATGTTAAAACACACACATGGAAAGATAAGCATGAGATGCTCATATTATTCACCATAGATGTAAATTTATAATACAATGGTGTGACTCTTGGATTCATCTTCCAAGGTCACTGGACTCCTTTGTGACTCTTCGCCTTCCACACCTACCCATAGAGGATTAGGTGTTCAGCAAAAGTTATTCATTATTTCATTATTTTTGCAAAAAAATTTAGGGAGGGTTTGCACAAGAGAAATACCTAGAGCAAGAGAGGACGAGAGCATTGTGGAACAAAAAAATACTTTCGAACAACAACACTATTCAAAGAATTAGAATTTGAAACATCTGGTGATTCACACAAAAACCCTGTAGTATAGTAAAATTGTTAAATTTTACTGTAATAATTGTTTTTTTATAGTTTCTGTTAGATTTAATACATGCACTGTCAAATTTTAAATTTACTGTGCATTTTACTAATAAAATAATTTACAATCTCTATTCCTATTTACATTTAATTAAAATTCAGGAAAAAAAACAAAAAAAATATTTTCTTACGTTAAACCCTTGCTTCTTCTTGTTTATGTGACTTCACAATTAGGGCTTTTCATTTTAGATTTATAGGGTTTGTATTACTATATATATAGGCATATGACATCTAACCTGCGAGACCACTTGCAGAGTCGGATCCCAATCCATATCGCCCTTTGCACGATTTTTTTAAAAACATCTTTTGGTAATCAGTGCACACTGTTTAAAATAGTGCACCGATGCATGATTGTATTATAGCGCACCGGGCATGTATTGAAAACAAAAATGTTTGATAAAAATAGTTTTTTATTCATTTATTTTTATGTTAATCGGTGCTCCAGTATTAATATAATGCATCGGGTCTCCTTGTTGACAAAGAGCACCGTATGGTGTTTCTACTATCTTTGCAGTGCATTTATAAGAACCTACCGCACAACGTTCGGTGCATAAGTTCGAAAGTTGCACCGTTTTCTTGATTTATTTATTTTATCTGAAAATTATGTGATTTATTTATAAAATATATTAATGAATGGTACATGTTTTATATTGATAAATAAATGGCTGGAAAGAGTTCAAGTAACAAAAATACTAATAGCACATCCAGAAAAGCAAAAAAAGGCAAGTTCTTTGTAAATTATTTACAAAAACTATTATTTTTGAACTATGTTTAAGTTTAACTAATATGTATTATTTAGTGTGTATCACGCGGAGCCACAAAATGATGAAACTCGATAATATTATTTCCAATCTAAGACCAGAAGAGTGTAAAAGCTTGACAGAAAAATGCAGAAGGATGAATCAGGTGAATGAAAAAATACTATCAATCCAATATGAGTTTCTTTTTTGAATTTTCATTCATAATTTATACTTAAAAATATTAGATAGCATGTTTCAAGCAATCTATTAATCAAATCTGTTTAATGTTCTACAGGGACCAACAACAAAGAAAAAGAATGTTGTTTGAAGAAAAGAAAAAAAATAAAACATACAAATGAAAATGAATTGCTCCTTAGCTCATCTTTAGTGGTGCTGGAGGTTAACGATAGGGGGGAAAGCATTTACAAAACTTTGAGGGATCTAGTAGAATGAATATATAGGCGTTATTTCCACTCACAATACAAAAATCAATCTAATTATTGCAAGAACCAAATTGTATTTAAACTACATGAAGAGTTTACAAAGAATTGGTCAATGAGACATGTCATAATTTTAATAGAAAAAACATACAACAACAAAAAAGAAGGATTTAAAAAGTAATATTCCTTTAAATTATTTTCTAGAATTATATGTATATATTACTACAAAGAAATCATTTATAAATATCACTTTTTGTATATTTGGTTTTCATATATCACTATAAAAATTAAATAGTTTATTGTCATGTTATATTTTTAGGAAGATTATGAAAATCTCAAAGGATGAACGAGCTGATATCAGAAATATGCCAGTAGGAATGTCCAAAAAGGTGTACAAGGAGATGGTCAAAGAAATGGACATAATTGTGTCGCACGATGAGCCATCTTAACAACAACGTGCTGAAAATGTAATATGTAATCATTGAATTTTTCAATTAGGTACAATAAATAAATAATTTAGCATTAAATATTAATTTTCAAGTATTTTCTTGTAGAAAAAAAAAATGGAACCCATTCAACACATAAAACAGGATGACAAGGAAGAAAATGATTGATATCTATGTTTGTGAGTAATTGTTACTTCCTTATAACAACTTAACTAGATTTCATTTTTGTATATTTTAAGTTGTTTTACAACAATCATCATTGAATGTCTTCAAACAGGTGCTAACATACAAAGAAGAACCATTAGAAAGATTGATTGACATTGGGTTAAATATGGGTTGCTAGTATATGTTGGCATATCAGAAATTAATTATGGAATTTGTAAGCATCTATCTTGTTTTGCTTAGCTCCGTCTATAATTAATAGAACAAAAAAATATTTTATATTAAATCTATGATTTGTTATGGGGTATAAAATTTGCAGAAAACAAAGTATGGAACTACGCCAACAAATGAATTATTGAAAGATGGCATGAAATTTGGTTTTGAAATAATTTGTATAGTTCATGAATCAATTCTTGCTATGGAACATTTCTTTTCAATATACATTGATGTATATTACTTAATATTGCAATTTTCATTATTCTCACCAATATATATACACTCATTACACTTTATTTTTATGTTTGTAGATGAAACTTGAAAAAGAAGAAAACAATCAACACAACGAACAAAAAATTCCTCCAAATAACCCAAGTCATGGAAGTAGCTCAAGCAGTGACAGCAGTTCCAGCTAAGAATGATGATCAATATGTTTGGATATCAAATCAAGGCGTTGTTTTTTTTTAAATATTTTTCTGTGAAATCGAACATTTTGTTTAATGTAATGGACATAGTGTCCCAATTGAAAGACAAAGGGATACCAATAATTGTCCCATTTTGTATGAAAAAGAGTGTCTTATTCATATATATATAATAAAATATGTTTTAATTTATTCTATTGCATTCTCCATTGTCGCTGTGAAATGTTACACCACTGATTAAATATATGGATGATTAAATATTATAATGAAGAGATGTGAAATCTGATGATATGATATAACAAATTCATCCAAATATCACATTCAAATGCACTAATAAAAATTTAATTGATATGAATAATGTTATAAGATATGTGTTGAATTTTGATGAATAATGAATTTTTTTAAATCACAATAATTGCACTGTGACAGGTTGATGTTTCTAAAAATTAGAAAATGAACACCAGTGCGTGTTCGTTACTGTGCACTGGTGTGTTTCTACGACCTATGGGCATCGCACCAAATACAAATACCAATTAGAACTAGCCGTGCGCTTTATCGACGACTACCACCCAGGTGGGCAGATAGGCGTTCCATGCATTGGTATGGGTTGCCTTTAACGCGTCAATGTGTTTTTATAACTTAACGACCAGGTTCATTTTAATACCTTAACGGCTCTGTGTGTTTTTACACTTTAACGATGTCGGTGCATGCACCTTCTATCAGCCTGGTGCATAGTTGTGAGTGACACGCACCGAGACGTTGCTAAACGCCCTGGGGCTTCCGAAATTTGTTTTCCATCCCAGTGCTTGGTATATTTACAGTACCAGTGCATATAGGTTAAAAAGAATTGGTGCGTTCACACATGATGCGTGCAACGATGAGAAAAACATCTGTAAAAACCTCCAGCCACACAGTTTTTTTTAGTTGTGTTGAAGTTCCGTTAGAAGCTCCGTCAAAACCTCTGTTACCAAAAATGGATGTTGTAGAAAATGTTTTTTTGACAATTTTGGCCAATTTTATAACACTAAAAACCTCCTTTATAACCTCTGTTAGAGGAATTTTCCTTGTAATGCACATACATGTTCAACACTTCTTATCATTTTACCCTATCGATTTGTGTATCACATAACATCTTACCATTTTCCCTAGGTAAAATCCTCAATTACAGTACATTTCACTTCACTTTATCTCCTTGAATTTTCATAATACTTTTATCCATAATTCCCTAAGTCTTAAACCATATCTATCCTCAAAATCTCATATTTCCACTTTTTCTAATGGAAACACACACCTAGTAGGTTTAAGATATTTTAAAAATCCTAAATCTTTAGTGCCTAATATTGACATATCAGTATTTATTATTATAATTCTTCATTGAGGCATTTTCTCTAAGTTTTATTTGTGAATTTGTCACTATGGGTTATAACTTAAGTCCATGCATACACATGAGACTAGGAACTCCCCCTCTTGACACGAGGAAAAAGCGCACACAAAAATAATAATTTTCCCTCACCTTAGCCTAAACCTTGTTCGCACATGGCAAGTCACTCATGTTTTGTTCTTATCCTTTGACAAAATATTTGAGGAGTTAGTTGGGCCTTTAGTTGACTAGGAAGATTATTTACCCATGCACCCTAGGGTATTGATGCTCAACATCATCCACCTTATCAACTCATGCACACATCCTAGGTGGTGTGCTCCACTATGAGGATATATCCACTTCTTACATAATCTTGTTCACACCTTGCATGTATGTGAGGTGACTATTAATTCTTTGACTAAGTCAAACGGTGCCCATTTACACATATTTTGAGATCACATTAAATTGATGAAGACTCATTTTTGTTAAGAGCACCTGTTATAGGGTGAGAACTTCAAGGTTGACTTGGTCAAAGTGTGCACAAATGCACATTATTTAAGTGTACGTTCATTTTCTCTCTTCTAGAACAAATTCATGATGGCAAAGGTTTAAATGTGAACATGGATTATAATTCTATGTGTTTATTTCAATCAAATTGGTCCACAAGGAACAGGTATTAAGGGAACACTTACAAAAGGATTATTTTAGATTTTTATTGGTTAAATGGATTCTAAAAAGACCATTAAATATCTACACTTAGAATTCAAATACATTTCTATAAGAACATATTCATAAATAAAGATTTATAGATGGAACATCACTTGTTTCTTGAAACTTATCCCTCCTCAAATAATAATATTATTATGAGGTGGTTATTCCTAGTAAAACACCTTCATCAAGGAATTTTAGAGTTAGCATTCATGCATGGCTATAGGAAATTTTCACTACCCTTCTATGATTATTTTTCTTATGGGAAAGACAAATGGAATCTAATTTTTTCCTTCACATGAAGACAAGGGTGGAGGAAGCTAACATGTGGCACTAGAATTATCTTGAACATGCATCCACACACTTTTCTATGGCCTATTGACCAAATTTTCCCACTTGGTAGTTGTAAATACTTTAGTTTATGTTTCTTGGAGAAGCTTACAAGGAAATAAAATTTATTTGAAGAGGAGTTAGAGCTCAAATCTACATAAGGATTTTCTCTCTCCACTTACATGTTGGTTTGATTGGTTGGAGATAATGGAAAAAAAAAATGTCTCATCTTTGAAAAACTATTGTGTAATATCATATATTCTTTAGTGATGCTTCAAGGGTATAGTGGAAAATAGTTTTCACATAGCTAGTCTTCACTAAGAAAGAAGTTAGTACAAAAAAATGCAAGTGAGGTATGATCTATTGCTATTTCATTTATTTTAAGTTTTAGGTTAGATCTATTTGTAGTGGGGGTGAATATCTTAATGTTTTACTTCTTTACCCTAGGTTCTTCTTTAAAATTTTGAGTTTGTAATACTTAGGCTAAGTCCTTTAGGATTAGCCCCCTTGTGATTCTTGCATAATTTAGGTTTCTTAGTTTGATGCTCACTAAGAAACCTTCCAAGATGTTTGAGGACTTGAAATAATGTGATAAGACAACAAATACTCAAGAGTGGCTAAGACCCCATAGCATGAGCAAGATGAGAACATATTCCATTCACTCATCATCCCAAGCCTATGTTTTACATTTACATCATATTTCCTTCAGAATTGTGGCTACATTCTCTTTATTTCAATTCCTATTATGTGAAGTGAGCCTCGTTGAACAATAGGGAAGTACCCATTGAGAAGGAAACTTTTTCAAACCCTAAATTGTAGGGTACAGAGGTAACAATGGCCAACCTCTTGAGCTCCACAAGGTTTGCACTCATATTTGGGATTTTTAGCGAAGGTGATGGTTTTTTTTGGTAACAATAAAATGGGTTTCATAGTCCAAACCATAGTTCAAGACCCATGAGCCCACAACCATTGTTAAGATACCTACGCATATTGCATCCAATCCTTGAAATTGAACCCATAAATCTCTTATCATTTATGAAGTCCCTGTTTAGGGCATGTATTGTGGTTAGTTACACCATCCATGATCCATGAGCCTAAGAAGTATTACTTGGAGATAGATACATAGTTATATTTGAAGTAGTTTAATTGGATTGGTGGGAGGTAGGTGTCAAATTCTCTCTGCTTAGTCTCAAATTCTTGATGAGACTTTAGCCTATTATGATAAGGCTAGAAGGGCAGACACCCTCCATGAGTGGGACCACCCTTGTAGGTGTGTCTTTGGATGCCTCAACGCTTTTTAAGTTACAAGTTTCCTGCTATGCACTGTTTTGCATGTTGTTGGTACTAATCTATGGTTTATAGTGGCAGCTAGCCAAATTTTTAACCTAGGTCTCACCCAAGTAACCCAAATAGTTATTAATTCCCCTAGATTAAAAAAAAAATAGATAAATACACAAATTTGATTCCAAATTGTAGCATGAGTTACACAACCCATCCATATTACATGTGATCATTAAAATCAAGCTCCTCTCATAAAAATATGATTCATTTGCAAATCCTTTGGTACAGTGTAAACCCCTTTACATGGATTAGAAGCAACCCAATCACATTGTTTACCATTTACACTCACATGTAGGGAAAAATTATTTCTATATAAAATTTTTGGAAAAAAGATAAAAATAAGAGAAAAGTTTTCGTATAGCCTTTGGTTTTAATCTAGTTGTAAGATAAAACTTACCATAAAATCTCTAATTTTATTAGTTTACATAACATATAATTTTTTTTTTAAATGAGAACTCAACAACAAAGGATGATCAATTAGTGGGACATGCAATTTCTAAATGGTATCCATTAATGTTTGTTGAAGCATAATGTTATTGAGGGAAAACCATACCACTCAAAATTAAAGGATGATCAATTAGTGGGACATGCAATTTCTAAATGGTATCCATTAATGTTTATTGAAGAATAATGTTATTGAGGGAAAACCATACCACTCAAAATTAAATCCACAAAATAACCCAGAAATGATTATAAAAAATTAGGGCAAAGATTTTTGAAAATCTTGATTACAGTTGTTAAACTTCAGTATTTTAGGTGCTCTAAAAGTTTTTGATGGTGCTGAATCCATTTCCACCATAAAAAATGCAATTCAAATACTCCAACTACTTGATTTTTTGAAAAAAAAAATTACCCAATTCAAACACAAAATTGTCGTCCTATTCTGTTGAATATAAACAACTTCCTCAAAATTAAAAGTCAATAAGAGTCAAAGTTTCACTTATAGTAACAGATACCTTTGATTCTTTGACCATAAAATTGTTTTCATATATCTAAATAAAATAAGCTTTCCACCAAACAAAAACACACTCTAACCAATATATAATTAATTAAAATTGTGACTATATAATATTATATTTTAAACCAATAAATATTTAATATTGCTTCAAAATTAATGATAAAAAAAGGTTATTGAATTCAAGCATGAAGCCTTGGTTAACGAAAGGTGACTCACACATACATAAACAAATATATACATCATTAATGTATGCATACATACATGGCATGGCTCCAATAAAGAAGCGGATAATCCAACACCTGACTTGGAGTCAGGGCCCATTTCATGGCCAGTGGATTGTGGGGTATTTGCAGGCTACGAGTCC